>JACJUY010004736.1:26675-56541 GCA_014220935.1 Platorchestia sp. MABIK
ATCCCCTTAACGAGGTTCATTAAACTTGTAAATTATTTGGGAGTACGGTACCCATTCACAGTGTGCGACTCAACAGGCTTGTGCAAACAGTAATGGACTGACATGCACGAGCGCAGCACATGGAGAGTAAGTTAGTGGGCAAGTAGATCCCTGGAGACTTGGGCTTCGCTTCTAGCGTCCAATTAAAACGTGTATCTAACTTCCTCCTAGACGATCGTAAGCATCATTAGCTGGCAGACGTTTCAAAAGCTCCACCTGTAGCGTGTATTTGCTAAAAACTTGATTAAACCTTTAAGAATCATTCTTTTCGTTTGAGAAGTAACACACAGTTGTAAATGATGATTTTCAATATTCGGAACGTGGAGCTATTGCGTATTGAAATAGCTTTACATGAATCGGGATTTGAGATCATTTTGTGAAGCAAGTATAAGAGGATGACAGAATTTCTGCGAAAGAAAAATACGACAACCGATCAGTTAAAGCGTCTTGAATCAACAAATTGTCACACGCTAAGTAACTGTTACGCCCGGACTTGCGTTGTGACATTATCTCCTGAATGGATTCAAAGTCTTGTGTTTTTATGAGTCAAGGGGCTTAGTTATTTTTCACGTACACAAAAAAGGTTGGACACCTCACTCAAGCACTGGCTAATGGCCGCTGAGTAACTATGTTGCCTTAGTTTAGAGCAAAAATGTTTATTGGTCTCATTTCTGAGAAGAGCCTTGCGGTGTGTTTTTCGAGGCAAATGCAACACCTTTGTCATTATTGCGGTGAAAAATTATTCCGTGGCAATAGCGCTTCAAATTTTATCTGTGGAGTAAAAGACACCATTATTCTCAATAAGTTCTTTTCACCCCCCTTTTAATTTCTCGTATTGTATTTTAAATTGAATTTCAATCAATAACAGGATTTAACTAGTTTTCTTTGACAGACTCGCACCACGCGGGAAAGCAACACAAATCATTTCATCAAATTTGACCATGGACAAACTATGAATTTTCGGTAAGGATTTTTTTTTCTCTAACCTTTTGAGAGGAAAAAATCACCGTTTGGTTATTTTTAAACACAATTTGGGAATAAGTTTGTAAAATAATATGAGTGGAGAAATTTAGGCAGAAAGAAGGCTAATCTGGTAACCCTATTCCTGGGCGAGGATATACAAACTGTGGTGGACTCATATCTACCAGTGAGATGAGCAGACACCCTGCGCTGTTTGTTTGCCCAGGCTGCAAACAGGCGCATTGTCTATATATCATGAAGCTCCCGACACGTTTTGCTAACAAGAACGTTTTTCATGCGCAGAATCTTGTACGAACTCGCTCAATACAAGCAAGCTAAAGTTCTTTATTGAGTGTTAGCTGAATTTGTACGTCGCTAAACTTCGTGGCCGATAAAATTTATGCATGTTGTGAGGCTGAAAAGCAATCAATCGAGCAACGAGAAGATTGAAATATGTTGAACATTGACCGGCATCGCTGGTCATATTTCTTTAGAGATTATCTTCAGTTAAACGTTGTTTCTGAGCTTTCTGTTTGAAGAGTTGCGAAGCGGTATTATACTTCGAGTATCTGGCCAACAAAAAGCTTACTCTATGAAGCTTAAAAGTTCCCTGCACTTCCGCTCTCCATTCTGTCCTCTATGTATGCCTGCCAAAAATAAGTTTGGACATGAACTCGACCTCGCTTGCTGAAGTCAAGAAATCCTGGCGTATAAGTTTGCATTTTCCTGTCAGAAATCCTTCGAAGTTGTTCATTTTGGGAGAACAACGGGAGAAGTTCCTTGAAAAATACACGGCTTCTGGTACTTAAATATATTTCCGTCTCAAGAGTTTTAATCTAGGGTATTTTATTTAATTTCTCAGTGGATCGATTGAAATTAAACTAGTTTGTTTACTCTTCTTAGAAAATATGAACTTAGAAAATTATTCGGATGCAATTTAATAGTTTGTTGCATCTGACTGTATAATTTGTGCGAGATTATGATTTAGGCTTTGAGCAGTGGAATCAAAATAGCTGAAAATATCCTCGATATTTTCCTTCATGTCATTATTGGACAAAATAATTATACTTAAGAACTATAATGCTCACTCACTTTTCCGTCCTACGTAGGAAGAGTAGCGTTCACTACACACATACATATGCTGTAAGTAGAGTGCAAATAGAAGAAACAAAACTACATCTACATCCAACGAAACTAGATTTAGCCTAACTTAGCCTGAATACTCAAGTTTCAGCGTTTGTTACGCCCTTAACATGTTATTCTGACCTTATTTAAGTTTCTCTTGTGTCTACAAGCATGTTTACATGATAACGACACCACCAAAGGACAGAACACTTCACGACAAACACGCTAAGTCTCAAAACACTAACTCCCCTTTAACATCAGAAGCTGGAGTTACAGCAGCGATGTGCGATCGATGCATGGCAGGGATTAACCAGCAACAAGTGGGAGTGGTAGGTCAGAGCGGAGCTGCACAAATTAGCTATGCAGATACGCTCTCCAAACAAAAGTAATCCTGTGTCATCCTTAGCCTCGATGCTGCAGCGGCTCCTCAGTAGGAGCACACATCGGACAGGCATCCTTACAAGTCCTAGAGAGGAACGGATGCAGCTGTTGACATCATGTTCTGCAGAGTAGTTCTGTGTTCCCAAGTTCCGTGCCAGTGCAAACGACGAAGCTTTGTCGAAGTTTGAATTGCGTTAGTGCCGTTGGCGATTTTGAACTCCGTGTGGGTGAGACATTATTGTAGTGAATCTAACATTGTGTCTACGGTAGAGAAGACTTGGAGATTGAAGCTTGACTGTGAGTGGTTTTCGGTAATGTGGCTTGTTAAAATTGATGAGTATTGTTTAAGACATAAAAAATCCCTACTACTACGTGAAACGCATATTTAGAATTATTCAGTTAAATTTTTGCCTTCATTTTACCCACAATTTAATGTGTATTAGTCATATTTCTTCATCGCCAAAAAAAAGACAGTGAAGTTTTTGACTCGCACTTCATGTGAGTGGTATTAACGTCGTAATATTTTTCTTATCTGAGTTTGATTACAAGATAAGCATCACTTACAGAGTGTATAACTCTACGTTATTCCAGATTCATAAGCAGACTGTGTTAATTGGGGTAGCCATTTTTTGCACTTGGCCTTTTTTAATACCCTGTTTAATTTACTTTGAGATATGCCATTATTTATGAATTTATATGTATCCAAAGTGATCGAAGGAAACAAAATTGCATTATACTCCGGTGACAAAATTCGATCTCACTGTCTTCCCATAAATGAGTTTTGTTTTGTTTGTAGCTTGTGTGATGATGACATTTGTACAGCGGTGATAGTTTCGACCAATCTCATTATCTACGCGCATGCATCTCACTGAGAAACTTGTGGAAGTAATCACACAAACTGGTGAAGATAACGAGCTTCCATTGATTCCCTAGGAACTTGAAACCACCTAAACTTACACTTAGAAAAAATTGCCCCAGGTATTCCCAGTTGTTTATAACTTGAATCCAGTACTATTGTTGCTAAATAACTGAAAGTAATAGCTGAAAGTAATAACAATAAGTAATAACTGGAAGCAAATAACTGTAAGTAAAAACTAGAAGTAGTAACTAGAAGTAGTAACTGGAAGTAACAACTAGAAGTAACAACTAGAAGTAACAACTGGAAGTAATAACTAGTAGCAATAACTGGAAGTCATAACTGGAAGTAAATAACTGAAAGTAAATAACTGGAAGTAAATAACTGAAAGTAAATAATTGGAAGTAAATAACTGGAAGTAAATAACTGGAAGTAAATAACTGGAAGTAAATAACTGGAAGTAAATAACTGGAAGTAAATGACTGGAAGTAAATAACTGGAAGTAAATAACTGGAAGTAATCTGACGCTCGAATAAAATGATGCTGGATAATCCGATGATTGACTGCAAAATTTTGAAATTGTTATGTACCGGACAGCATTATTGTTCTTTTTCTTACTCCTGTCCACTGTCGTTCCCTCCATCCTGCTCTGACTCTCTACAACCTGCACCTCAATTTGCTGGCCGTGTAGGACGCTGAAATCGATTTTCGGATCTCGGCAACTCAAGCAAGTTACTAAATGTTTCGAGCAGACTTCTTACTCCCCGTGTAAACATCTACTCCAATTGTAAGAGTGATGCACAGTTATGATTTTATTACTTTCTATTTCACGCTCTGCAACATGAGCAAACTTAAATATGCATTTTAGGATACATGGAAATTTTTTTTCCACCCGTGCTTTTCTTGAAACGGAAGTAAATCTTCTTGCTATGAGGTTATGATTGCAGCTGATACTATAGCTCGGCTTTTAGTTATCTTTAGCCGTTTTCATGCTCTTTTCATTAATAAGATACTGATGGCAGTTTGATTTCGAACGAATTCGTTGATTGATTTGATAAGTGACATTTGTCTCATTTATAAGTAAAACTAATTCTATAAGGCACAATGATGAGCATATTCCGACGAGAGACTTTCAATCATTAAATTCGAATGGTGTAATATAGTCAACTCATGTAAGTTCCAGTGTAAATGTCCCGAGACAATGCGTTTGTTCAACAACGTACTCTTACGATGCTTGAAAGATTCTCCTAAATTCTTTTTAAATCTTACTGTTAAGTCTGTGCATGATTTATATAACAAAATGAGTCCAACATCAACATAATACGACGTTGAGGCGCGCATTTCATCTCATAGAAATGGAATAATTTCTTTCACTTTTTATATTTACTTTTGAATAGTCCTCATTTTAGCCTCCAGTCTTGAATTTCTTCGGGATTCTAATTAAATAATGAGTCCATTTTTTTACAATGTAATGATTAAAAAGCGTCATTTATGCTGAGTACATGTGCACAGATTAATGAAACATTACAAACTCCTCTCCACTCTTTCTTGACTTTATTGCATTATGAGCCTGCTAATACTAGCAACAAAATACCTATACTTTGAAAAAATGTGACACTCAACGAGCTTTCACATCATGTTCAAAACAGCCCAAATTAGATGAATTTTGTACTTGACATGCGATAGATATACGTATATTCATTAAAATAAATATATATAACACCAAATGACGCAAAATATACATACATCCGTATATCTATCGCATGTCAAGTCTACAACATAAGAAATCGGGACTGTTTTGAACACGACATGGCATGATATTGAATCACCATGTCCATACATATGTTCATATATGTCGCCAAAATACAGAAATAGCAGTTTCCATGTTTGGGGTAAGTTGCCCCTGATGCTGAGTTAAAATGGGAGTCGTGACGAGTCGCGTGAGGCCGAAGGCCTCCCTCACCTCAGTAGGCTCAGTTACCGGCCTGCGGTCGTTGTGTGCGGGTGTGTTGTGCGTGCGGTGCTGCCGGTCCCGGCAACGGGCGTCGCTTCAAGTCTCTATGCGAAACCATGTCAGAACTTTCGTGCATCGGAAAGTAATTAGGGAACCTAAGTTATTGAGAAGTAAACGGATCCAGGGTTCGCTGGACTTTGTGATACTTTGAAAGTTACTCGTCAATTGTTAGAGCAATCAGTAAAATGAATGTTGCAATGCTGTTATGTAATTTATTATGGAATTACCAAATCTGTTGTGTCTTCTTAATCGTTATCGTACCGTTGTTATTTTGATTAGCACGTCGAACATATTTTTCTTTAGAGTTAGATTTGAGTGGTAATTAAGTCAGGTACGTATATAATACATTCCGATAAGAATTATATTTTAGAATTTTCGAACTTTGTAATTTTAATTCAAAACAAAAATCATATTTTGCTGCCAATTCTATCTCCCTTAACCGCTCCATGAAATAAAAATTTCATAGTTCTTGTCATTAAAATTCTACATAACTTTGTTACCTCATATCCTATCAAGACGCAAACATTCACACGTTCGTTCTTCTGCGCTGGCAACAGCTGGCAGCATTTCACACCCAGACCCGGAAGTCATCATGGGATGCTCCAATAGCTCCCGACAGCATTTGTTAAATAATTACAATGTGAACGTGAGATGTCGCCCTCTCTAACCAAGACCTGCTTCGAGGAAATCAGACGATCACGCCATTTGGCGATGTTTTGGGTATTCACTATAGAAGTTTGTGCCCTTGATACTCAAAGCGCTGTAATGATTACGCATTCAGCTTCTTCCATCCAGTGAGTGCAGCTGATGTGAGTACTTCTTCTAGTCAACCACCCTCCTATCTATGATCAACTTTAAACTTATTCTAATTTTTAAATTCCTGCACAATGATGCTGGAGTTGGAAGTATCACCGATCATAAAGATTAAAATTTTTGCCGGGTATACGATGACGGCTTGTGTGAATTAGCAACATCACGTATTTTCTTTCGCGTGGGTTTACTCATTATGGGTTGATTATTTGTGTTTTTACATCGTTTAAACCTCAAGCGCCATGACATCAGACTTTAACACTTTAACTGCGGCAGGTAAAACTGGAGTTTAATTTTAAATTAAAATTTAACGTCAATTGTGGTAAGTGATGTTGAAAATACAAAACATTAACTGGATCAAGTTTTCAATTCAGTGACCAAATATGGCTCACGTCGCTGTCAAAGTGTAAAAAACGCTGTCCAAATTTCAAAATCTCTCTCAGAACTGTGCTTCTCACAGTTCTAACGCGAGCATTGCCTCATTTTAAAAGCTGTGCTCTATGAAGAGAGAGTGCCGAACGCAGAGCCGAACCACATGTGCAATTGGGTGGTTGTGCTTTTTTATGATTCTATGAGTGTTGTGTTCATGAAGCATACACCTCTCTTTCGGACCTGATCGACTGAAACATTGAATAGGGATCATAAACTGAGAAATTCTGCTTAATTCATTGGTGCCGAATTTTTTATGTTACGTAGTGTTCAATTTTTCACCGACGATTTCTTACATTCGTAAGAAATACGAGTATGTTGTTTGACGGTAAGTTAACGTCGACGGGTTAAAGGTTTAAAAGTCGTCTTTCATCGAGAGAGTTAAAGAGTTAGCGAAGGAACTTGGTCTTCCATTACTGAATATTCAAACAGCACAACGGTATATGAGAAAAAATTCCACTCATAGTTCAAATTCTGAATCATTCTTTGAAATGATTTACGTTACTCATTCAAACACTGTTTGAAAATTTGGAGATAAACCACACCAACTAAATTCACCAACAAACTACCATGCACTCCCTATATATATATATATCAAACAAGAGCTTAACGCCAAGTGCTAAACCCTCTATTTATCTACCCCTAAAATCTGTCCGATCTCTTCCACCTTGTGGAAATTTGCGGTACGATTATTGTTGCGCCTACAAAAATGAAAGTAAAAATACTTGCCTGTTTTGATGTCCGGATAAAGAAGCACACCTGCGCACGGATTGCAGAACACTTGTTAAGACAACTACCTGCACAGAAAATTTCGGGTTATGATCTTTATTTCCACGAAGTTTATTCGAGGCACATTTTTTGGTACTAGGAGGTTTTGATGAAAATTGTTTCGGTTGTTGATTTCTGACGAGTGGTAACATGACCCTCATCTAGGAGAGCAGGGGACAACAACTTGGGTCACTCCAGTATAAAGGAAGGTCGAAAACGAGTGAGAACAACACCAACGGGGACCATAACTGATAACAACCTCTGCGGGAACAACAAGGGAGAACTACCCAAGCGGGAATAACTGACAACAACACCAGTAGGGACAGCAACTGATAACACTCAAAGCAGTGACGATAATTAATAACAATTCCAACGGAAACTACAAGTGAGAACAACCCGAGCTGGAACTACAGATGAGAACAACCCCAGCTGAAACAACAACAAGTGAGAACAACCCTAGCTGAAACTACAAGTGAGATCAACCTCAGCGGTTACAACAAGTGAGCACAACCCGAGCTGGAACAACAGATGAGAACAACCCCAGCTGAAACAACAAGTGAGAACAACCCGAGCTGGGACAACAGGTGAGAACAACCTGAGCAGGGAAAAGAAATGAGAACAACCCGAGCTGTCACAGCAAGTGAGAACAACCCGAACTGTTACAACAGGTGAGAACAAGACCAGCATGGAGGCAGCCGGGATGGCGAGGCAGTGCAGGTGCTAGCATCACAATCGACCCGCCGACAGAGCGACCAGCAGTGATGACATTAACCAAAGCTTCGCCCCACCGCCACCTCAGGGCTGGCTACCCACTGGGATTTTTTCGCAGTGGCATCTATAATTTTAGCCACCCCATGTAGAGAACTTACTTGGGCGGCTAAAAGCACAAATGTTGCCTCTAGTAGACGGCACCTGAAGGCCATCCCGTTTAATTTATTCGCCGTGGCATCTATAATTTTAGCCGCCCCGTGTAGAGAACTTACTTGGGTGGCTAAAAGCATAGATGATCCCTTAACAAACATTGGCATCTAAGGATGCTTCATTTCCAATCAAGCCTGATACATATCATATTGTGTATTGGTTTTTCAAATGCCATATAACCAACACTAAACATAGGACACCATGGTGGTTTCCCCCGTAAGCCAGTACTCAATTCCGACACCTGGGTTGAGTGGGGTATTGTGCTTGAGTTTTCCCTTATACCCAACGGAGAAATCGCCCCGCAGCGCCGAGATTCGAACCCTCGGCACCTTCATGGAAGGGCGATGCCTTAATTAACCACTGTGCCACGGCGAGCACCTCTAGTAAGTTTGACGGTGCCTGAGGACTTTCCAGTTTAATTCTTTAGCCGAAGCATCTTTAATTTTAGCTTGTCATCTATGATTTTAGCCGCCCCGTGCTGGGGCTGTATTTGGACGGTTAAAAGCATAAATGATCCAACGAATAAGTTAGACGGTACCTCAGGGCTATCCAGTGGGATTTTTATCGCCATGGCATCTATAATTTTAGCCGCCCTGTTAAAAGGGTGTACTTGGGCGGCTAAAAGCATAGATGCTCCTTCTAGTAAGTTAGACGGTATCTGAAGGTGATCTGAATTTTTTTTGCCGCAGCATTTATCATTTTAGCCTCCCCGTGTGGAGGTTGTACTTGGGCGGCTAAAAGCATAAATGCTCCCGCCAATAAATTATACGGTACATTAACTTTTTCGCCGTGGCATCTATAATTTTAGCCTAGTCATCTATGATTTTAGCCTCCCCGTGTAGCGGCTGTATACTTGAACGGCTAAAAGCATAAATGCTCCCTCTAATAAGTTAGACGGTACATGAAGGTTACCCGAACTTTTTCTCAGTGGTATATGTAATTTTAGCCGCCCCAATGCAGAGGCTGTGCTTGGGCAGCTAAAAGAACAGATGATACTGCGAATAAATTAGAACGAGTACGGTGCCTCTCTCTTGTGATTCCAGAAATGAGATTTCGGGCCCTTTGTGCTTACTGGTGATGATTTTGCGCCAGGAATTAAAAATTAGCGATTGGATGTTCTGAATTGGTGCTTTGATTGGAAACTGGTGATTAGAAATTAGGAGTTGATGAACAGAAATTTAAAAATCGGGGATTGTAAATTATTGATTATTTGTAGAATTTTACGCTTCGGTTCCAACGTGTAAAATAAATGAGGGATTTAAAATTGAAAGATTGCTTTTAACTTGCTCGATAACTTTTGTTGGAGGGGATTAATACGCTGGAATGAAGCCTTGCTTTAGTTTCCGTTTTTCTCGGACAAGCAACGACCAAAATATTACTTCTATAACGCAAAATTTTGTGCGCATTGAATTTGATAGGGAAATAAATTCAGAGTAGCATCAAATTATTATCAAAATCTATCTAAGTCAACTTTCTATTTCGTGGAAGTAATATAATAGGAAATAAAGTCGATTTGTCGGGACGACGGATTTTCAAATAACGTACGACTTCGTTAGAAAATCCGATTTCTGCGGCTTGTTTAGAGAAAAGCTTCAATAATCCTCTCATGTGATAACATTCCTAAGTATTACAACTGATGTTACGTGAACTAGTTATTGGTTTATGTGAACTAGTTATTGGTTTATGTTAGTACCGACTATATTGGATCCAGGTGTTTTCATGTATTACTACTGACAGAAGGACACCAAGACGTTGTCTTATGTTACTTTATTGACACCACTTGTTTCCATATAACATCACAGTAAATATATGATTTATCCGTAGGAGTTGTTTAAAATTGCTACTGGTGATAGGAGATCTAAGCTTTCCCAAATATTGCAACTGATATTTTGCGATATAAGTGTAGTAGGATATTACAACTAACTCTATTAGAGCTGGGAGTTGATTGTGTGACTGTATTGTTTGATAATCATGCATACAAATTGAACTCCCACAAGCAATGCTGAAATTCATCATAATAAAGTTTTTTTCGAATTCAATCGATCCTTGAGTTTTGTGACTCATTATGCAAACCTCAACTGATGCAGGCAAGAATTAAACTCATCAATTTAATAATATAATGCTTGATTAAAGTAATGAATTATTCAGGACAACTGGAACTAGTTTTTATTCGTTGAGGTTCACTCGGGAGGATTTCGGAATACTTAAGAATTGACTGCAGAACGGACTGCATGGTGATCCGTCATGATGCGGGAGTAATTTATTGTACTGATTGATGGCTTTCAGGGACAAAATTTAATAAATTATCTCTCTCTATACCTGCGATTGTTGGAGTATTATACACTCTCAAACGGACACTTTTGATCAATTCAAAGTTTTCTGTTACAGTCATGGTTTGTAATAAAATAAATAGATGAAAATATTCAGCCCAGCTCTGAAAAATTTGACTGTGGTGGTTGTACGTGTCTACTGCAATCTTAAACGCATATTTATATTAAATACAGAAAATTTAAAGAAAGGCGATCAGTCGAACAGAATGAAGTTATTTTAGATTTATTTTCAAGTGTCATGAGGCGTATTCACCCATCAGTGCATGAAGAAAATAAATTTTGCAGTTCTCAACTTGCGAAGCGTATACGTGTGCACCAAATTGGAACTTTATCGCTACCTTACCTGTAGAATCTTCTTCAAGTTAATTCGCGCGCGCGTTTTGAGAGTTATGACATGTATACATAATGTGAGCTCATGTGACCATGTGTTACGAAAATTGTGATACGAGATATAAGAACATGAGTCTGTTTCTTTTGTAACGCGACTTCTTTCTCTAGACTTTTATCGGGAAAAATATTTCATGGCCATCGTCGCCCAAAACGCATGGTTATTAGCATTTTTACAGCATAAATAATTGCAGAACTGAACTTGATATTCCATCCTGAAGAACATTGGGACATTGTACTTATCGAGCAATGGCGATACGTTGATTCCGTGATGAATTACAGTGCATTTAATGTTTATTTTCAATGTGATGGGATCTTTACTTCATATGATAATAGTCTGTTTTCCCTAACATTAGTATCAGAACATCAAGTGATGCCTGTCTGTTTTCCCTAATATTGGTATCGTTTCTTTAAGTTGTGCTTGTCTGTTTTCCTAATTATAAACGGAGTACTTATTCAACTTTACTGATGGAAACCTCTTTGTTTGTATGTTCAGTAATGTTTGTGGGTGTAAAGTCTGATATAAATTCACTGAAACCTGCTATAACTAACCTTTAACGCAATCTTGCGCGTTTAGAAACCTCCAAAGGCACCTGTTACCGTCTGTAACTTTAGAATCGCCTCGCTAACCTAAACTTTGGAGCGACACTCGTGCGAGCACCATAAAAAGACTCACAAATTTACCTGTGTACATGAGGTCTAAAATAAGACAGACTTTTGTAGCACTGTTCAGCGTATTCTGACGTCGCACTGCTCCTTGTAAACACCGAGGTCATGACGATCGCCTTTAATATGCCACTGAAACTCAGGAAAGTCAGGGGCTTTCCATTCTTTTCATCAAGTATTCCCAGTTTTGCTTGACCTGAAAAATAAACATTGATGAAGCACTTGAAGGCATTATTGTGCAGTCTCTGAGTCCACAATAGAATCTGATTTGAATACTTGAGGAGGCAGTTCTTTCTCTGATTATTTTTCCCGGACCTATTCAAGAAGCATGGGAAAAGGCTAGTCAAAATCGAGGATCTCATCACCCTAATATAGCTTTGATCGTTTTTGCCCATTTTGAAAATCCGATTGTATTGATTTTACCTCATAGGAAAGAAATTCATAACCAAACAGTTCATTTAGAGTTCGCCAGTTATCATAAGCAACTGTTCGTAAAATCCGACACGATGTAAAGAATCTGTCATTGAACAAGCGGATATTTCTTACGAAATATCAAAGCGTTTTGTAAAAGTGCCTTTCTCTGTAAATCGAAATGAATGTATAAAATGAAGCGAAACACATTTCCTGAAATAAAAATCAAGATCAATGATTTCCACGAAAAGGCCTTTGCTATCGGATGAGCTCTGGAGGATACACGTTATAAGTTACAAAAAATCGCTTTGGCGAGCGCTCATTCAATTTCTCGTTTCTATAAAATTGTTGCTTTTAAAGCTTTAATAACAGGGGCTGCGAGCTGATAGAATTCTGCTGTTAGGCAGATAGGAAAAATGCAATTGTCACTCTTTTCGTAATTTAATTCAAGTTGCCTATTCGGTTGGACGAATTTTTACAGACTCTCTCGCATCCGAGGCTTGAAATATTTCCAGCTCTAAAAGTTAAGAGGATAATTTTCTTGATCGTATCGAAATGAGTTCAAAATTCAGGTTCTAGTAATAGACGCAATCGAGTGGAGGAGGTCGAGACAAGCTTTGTGATCAATGTCCTGAGAGCTGCTGGAGAAAGTCCTTCCTAAAGATAATCAAATCTGCAGTCCATGCAGCATTATATTGGTTTTATATTGTATTTCTCACAGACCGTGAATAACTTGTGCTTAATTTTTCCCGTTTTATGGTTCACTCCTCATTTTGCAAACGCCGAAGTAGGCGAATGCAAGTTTACCTGTCGTTCAGTAAATGTGTTTTGCTTTAATTTCTTTATATTTCTCATATAAATTTATTGCTAATCAGGAGTTAAGGTCGAGTTTTAAACGACTGAGATTTACTTGAAGACTGCAGTTGCTTGAATTCTTCGTAAGCGATAAGATGTTATTACGTCATTGTGAGGGGTATTTGTGCTATATTTAGGCAAAGGTCTAGATTTTTTTTATGATAAACTGAAGTTGATTTCTTAGCTCCGCTGATATCTCAATTTAATGTTGGCTAATTTAATTTTTTTCGTACTGTAATGCGATCAAAAACAAATGCATTAGTGCACTTCAATTTTGTAACAAGTGTTTTTATTTGCTTCATGTTAAATTAATTCCAATTACGAGTTAAGGTCAAGTTTTACTGCATGCCCAATTAGTCCCCTGCCAAAAATTTTGTTTTCAGAATTTCTCATTTTTCCTTTTGTAAGCGAAACAAAAAGAGAAGCGCACATTGTTTCGGTTATTCGTGTCTTGTTGGTCTCGGAAATTCATTGGAAAAATTAGCATGTCTGGTTATCATACAATCTTATGAGTAATTCACGGGAATAATTAACATGTATTAGAAAATACATTTCGAGATGCTATTGAAAAAGAAAATTCACATCTTGCAATCTTACCGCTTTTCAGATCCTCTCCACAACAACAGCTTGCAATCTTACCGCTTTTCAGATCCTCTCCACAACAACAGCTTGCAATCTTACCGCTTTTCAGATCCTCTCCACAACAACAGCTTGCAATCTTACCGCTTTTCATTTCCTCTCCCCAACAACATCTTGCAATCTCACCGCTTGTCAGATTCACTCCACAACAACATCTTGCAATCTTAACGCTTGTCAGATCCTCTCCACAACAACATCTTGCAATCTTAACGCTTTTCAGATCCTCTCCACAGCATCTTGCAATCTTACCGCTTTTCAGATCCTCTCCACAACAACATCTTGCAATCTTACCGCTTTTCAGATCCTCTCCACAACAACATCTCACAATCTTACTCCTTTTCAGATCCTCTCCACAACAACAGCTTGCAATCTTACCGCTTTTCAGATCCTCTCCACAGCATCTTGCAATCTTACCCCTTTTCAGATCCGCTCCACAACATCTCGCAATTTTACCCCTTTTCAGATCCGCTCCACAACAACAGCTCGCACTGGCTTCATTGAGACAACAGCAACATCACACAGTCAAGTGAATGGCATCCTCGCTGTGATGAACTAGAACTCTATGATCAGCGAACCGAGATGCTTCTCCTCCTGGCCACATTACCTTACAATACAGCGGTCCCTCTCACCATTAATTGGAGAGAGCGCGTCTCCTATTCATTCAATGGAAAGTTCAAATAAAAATTCAAGGTTCAACATGTTACCCAATACTATGAACAATTCTTTCATAACACTGGTTCATTAGCTTCTCAGTATTTTCTGCGTGTTGTTCAATTTAACTCGAGGTACTAGTCTTTACAAAGATTACGTAAACGTTCCCAGAATTAATTAACGTTAATTTTCCATTTTAAAGGTTTTTTAATAGAAATTTCGTTGGTCCGTACCTACGTGCTCTACAAAACTGGAAATCTGTAGTTCTGAACTCTGCACTTTCGCACGTTAAATGTTGTAAATGCCCTGAAGAGAAGTGTTGTAGATGTTTACTTTATAAACGTAAGTCCTAAATAGAATAAGCTTTGATCTATGTAAACGCATCAAATGGCTTCAGTAAAGTATATGTTTTCTTTTTGATTCTGTTTATTATTTAATTTACCATTATTTCAATTCTTTACTTCATTAGTTTTTGCTTGAAGATGTTGTCGTTCACGGTTGTGTTGACGAACCGCGTGGATCCTTCGTCCTTTTATTTTAAATGGAGCTTTACTAGAAACTCTAGTGAAGCTACAGGAAAATATATCTTTAGTGAAATTCCACGTGACAGTGATGACATCTGAGAGGTCCACCGCTCCCATCTTGAGGACATCAAAGGCCACTTTGAAGCCACTTCTCATCAAGTGAAGTGGCTCCACACTACGGCCGAAAAGCTCAACCCAGCTGGAAAACGAAGGTCTGTTCAACATGAGCGCACCATACGCAGTTAAATCCTATCTCAAAATCATTAATCGTCCTGCAGGAAAACTAACGTTCGTTCACTAAAAGCGGACAGTTAAATGTTATCTCCGAATCGTTAATCATCCTACAGGAAAACTAACGTCTGTTCAGTAAGAGCGGACAGTTAAATGTTATCTCAAAATCATTAATCGTCGTGCAGGAAAACTAACGTCCGTTCACTAAAAGCGGACAGTTAAATGTTATCTCCGAATCGTTAAACATCCTGCAGGAAAACTAACGTCCGTTCACTAAAAGCGGACAGTTAAATGTTATCTCCAAATCATTAATCATCGTGCAGGAAAACCAACATTCGTTCAACATGAGCGTATCATTCGCAGTTAAGTATTACCTCCAAATCTTTAATCATCCAGCTGCATGACGAACGTTCGTTCTGCGCAAGCGCTCCATACGCAGCTAAATTCCACCTTCAAATCACTATTCATCCTACAGGAAAACGGTCGATCGTTCAGTACGAGCGCACCATACGTTGTTAATCATTCCCTCAAAACCACAAATGAACACCGAATGACGCTTTGCTCAAGGCGAATTCCTACGGCGCTCATCGGATATTGCGATTTAAATCCGATTAGGATATAAAATATTTAAATTTATAGTACACTTCTCCGAAAAACAACACGTGGCTTTAGCCAAATGTTATCATTTCTCTGCTGATGATGTGTCTTCGCATAATTCCTGGGATCTGCGTAAAACTTTCGATGAGTGCAAAACAAACATCGGCATCTACGGATGCTTTATTTCCAATTGAAGCATGATACATATCACCTTTTACATTGGTTTTTCAAATGCCTTATAACTAACACCAGGACGCCATGACGCTTTCCCCCGGTCAAAGACCGGGTGCACACCTAACACACCTAAGCAGCCAGCCCTCAACGCCTGCCATGCAATTAAAGTTTTGTTTAGAAAGCTGCAAGACTGGTCTGCTTGACATTGCTATCTCAGGCAGTTTGCATGTCGCTTATTTTCCCCGCTAAATTATCTAACATTGAATTGTGAAACGAGCTCTAAATTTGAGGTGATGTACTCTAAGAGATTCTTAGGTTCCGGATTTTTCTTTTACCTTTTTATTTTTCTAAGTGCATGGATCGACTAAGAATGAATTCTTCTTTCCTTTCGGTAGGTCGATGAATCCATGTTGACCACAAGAAATTGAAAAACAATGTACTAATTCACACCAAATACCGTATCCAAATATATTTGGCTGTCTGAACGCCTCGAAAACGCCTCGAAAACTTAAAAAAAATCCCAAGCAGGATTCAAACTGAAGCAATTTTTTGCAAATGTCAGGAGTTGAATAAAATAATTCGAAAGCTTCGAAGTAGGGAATAAATGTTCTCTAAATCACTTCAATTGGGTGACTGATTTGAGTGAGCTAATCATGGTAGAAAATATGTCATCACCTTAAAAAAACCCTCTCACGGAATCATACGAAGAGATTCCTTGTGTATGTACATATGAACTGCGGAGCTACGCCTCCTATGCTAGACTAAGATCTCGTTAGCGTTTTGACTGGTAAATATCACCCAACCTTCTTATAAGCGCCAGTCTTTCTTTGCTAGTAAATCGTGAACTAGAAAGACCTTTCATGCAAATGCAGATTAATGAGTTACCTCATTTAGGTACAAAAAGTGTCGAATAGGGTTCTTTTCTGAGGAGTCAGTGGAAAACTGAAATGAATGCTAGGCCAAAATCGGAAAATGAAAGCATGGTAAACGAAATAGGTTTTCGTTCCTGTAACAGGAATCGCCGGTAATTCTTGACGTAAAAGTGGACAAATGCTGCAACGAAATATTATCAATACCGAAACCGAGGCAGTCTACTAACCCTGAAACCTGAAACTGTTGCTCTAGACTAATATGCTCATTTTGTGTTGACGCTGTTGTTGAAAACAAAAATTTTAAATCCGAGATTGTGTTGGTCCAGTGACTGAAAAATGGTTACTAGTAACTGGAGAACTGCGTATAAATACAAAAAAAAATCTACAAACAATTACATAAATAAATTTGTATGAAAAATAAATATGAATAAATCATTCAGTTTCGACATTTCCTCTAACTCAGTCACCGCTGTACATTCAACATCTCAGTTTTTCTGAAGCAAAGTTTATTTAAAGCAAAAATTACCTTTCCAAATTGAGTTTCCTTAATTCGGTTTCATTTCGTATTTCCCAACTAACTTTGAGGATTTTGCTCTAATTTTTTTCCCTATATTTGAGGTCAGCTTTTTATTCTAAAAACACGAGCTTAGGCAAAAACTAGTTAAACGATATATTTTCGGTGTTATTTCCTCATCTGAATCATTTAAACTTATTGCCAAACAAAAGTTAGGGAAAAGGTTTTGACGAGTATATTTGACGACTGAAAAAAGTAACATTTGGTAAAAATTTGCAGGTTCGTTTTAGTAAAGGGAAAGGTCAACATACCCCGGAAATTAAGCTTAACTACTAGTGGATCAGGTCGAAAAGTTTGATTGTTTTTTGGTTGTCATCTTTTCGACCTATTAATCGTTTTTATATTCCTATTCTTCAAATCTAGTATTCGGTACAGCGAGCATGTTTACGTCAGTGTGTAATAACCCTCAAGGTAAAAAAGTTCTATCATTTTTGCTTGCATTCGAGCCGATGAAGGTGTTAGTTTTTAACTTCTTTCTTCGAATAGAAACGTCAATTAAGATGTTTACTGTGAACAACTGGAAAACTCGAGCGTGGCTCTTCATCAAAAATGGCCGAAACATGTAAATTGCAAAGACGTTGTTTTTCACCATGACAACGCAAAGCCACACACTGCTTTGAGTATTCGGGAAAAGTTGCTGTAGCTTGGATGTGAGATTTGCCTCACCCTTCATCTTCCCCAGATTTGGCTCCCTATGATTTCCATTTGTTTCGCTCACTGCAAAGTTCATCGAATGGGAAAAGGTTTGATTCTGATGAAGACGTGGAATATTTTTTAAATTTTTAATATTTTAGAGAATATTTTAAATATTCTCCTCAATTAAAAAGCTTAAATTCTTCGAACCATGAATTAAGAATCTGCCTAACAGAGGGCGCGTGATAATTGAAGCAAATAGTAACTTTTTCACCGAATAAATACATTCTTCTGAATTTTTTATTCGGTTTTCATATTCACTTTAAAAATCGATACGAACTATTGTTCAACCTAATATTTTCCTTAGCCAGAGGGTCACACACGTTGATGCAAGTTATGAAGTAAATACCAATTTTTTGTTAATAAACGATCAAACTAGAAAGATTAGCGGTACGATTACGTGCGATGGTGGAGTGAAAATCATGTTAAATCACTAACTTTCTGCATGAATTTTTTTTATCATGCCTAAACTTATTTCAAATCGTTGATTATTTTTTTTTGTAATGAGGTTCTTTGATGATCAAATTTTGAGTTAAATCTTTCGTTGTGATCAAAGACGAATAACTTATTTCATATTCTAATCGTTGATTATTCTGTTGGAAAGATGTACTCTATATATCAAATTTTGAGTTAAATCTCACGTTGTGATCAAAGATGAACCTAACACAGTTGTTGAATTAGTTAATTTGCGCTGTCAAGCAAAGACTGATTCTAAATACTTGGCGTGCTTTATGAACGTAATTTCAAAATAGAAATGACGACATTTTTATTTCAATATTTTTCCACAAGATGAAAACAGGATTTTAATTTTAGCACACTTCCGGTTTTTTCATCTGGCCTTATGATTCGAATTGATTTCCCTTGAAAAAAAATTAAAACAACTTCACGAACTCAATAAACGAAATGAATTTCCACGTATCTAAGAAATAGAACAATTTTCAATTCATTCACGAGCGTTCAAAGAGTGCAGGAAAAATTCGATGGAGCATCAAGATAACAGTTAATTTTGTTCGGTTCTTAAGCTATATGAAAACCTTCCATGATTTCCATAATCATGTCTTTTTGGCATTCGATAAATGTGCAACGATTTTGAAATCACATGAATGGTTTTCTATTCCATAATGCTAATTCCTCAACACGAAAATCTGCGTCGTAGAATTTGTACAGCGATTTTTGACCCAACATGTTTTCCTTTTAAGTTGTAGCTATTTCACCCGTTAAGTGGCTTAGCTGTCATTTTCTTAAATTTACAGATTAGTTTTGATAATTATTAAATTTTACAGACTAATTTTGATCATTTTCTCAATTTTACCGACTAATTTTGATAATTGGATAAATTTTATACACAAATTTTTATAATCATCTTAACTTTACACACAAATTTTTACAATTTTCTTAATCTTTCAGATTAATTTTTATAATTTTCTTAATTTTGCAGACTAATTTCGATAACTTCTCCAATTTATCAGATGTTCGTAATTTTGAAACGCTTCACTCCGCAGTATATCTGGAAAGAAAAGTGAGCCATTTGTTCCCAGCTGCCCGAGTACTGTGAGTACAGCGTGAGCGATGAGTGGCGGTGTGTGGACTCGGGGCAATTGTGATGTCCAGGAAATGACGGATCATTACCTGTCTGGCGCAACTCATCGATAGCTTTTAAGTTTTTTAAGCTGGGAGCTTTTCTGTGCTTAGTTGAATAAAGACGTTCGATTCTTTTTTGACAGTTTTCGTACTTATTTCATGACTTGGTGCATGTGAAGTCTCACGCTTTATTTGTTTTCGAAAATGGAACACGTTTTTTTTATTTTTCAACTAACATTGAATGTCTTTTTAGGGAGAATTTTACATGGATTAGTGTTACATTGGTTTTCTTTGTATACATTCTCCTTTTTACAATTCACACACATGCCAATGTTTTCATTCCCGTTTCATTTATTTTCTTCTCTTGCTTTTCTGAATGAGGAATCCAATTGCTGTCTTTTTCAAAATAGTGTTGATGAAACAGTTTTCACTCGTAGGGTGTTTTTTTAAAGATGATGATTTTCAATAGCAAATTATTGAAATTATTATCACGATTGGGTGCCGTCTCAAACATAATACATTTTTAAATAGCATGTTGGTAAAATTATGTTGACACCTAATGAGTATGTTCTCGAACGGAATCCATTTTTAAAAAGCATATTGATAGTTTGTTTTCATTATTGTATGTCTTCTTACAGTTAATGCCTTTTTAAAAACATGTGAATGAAATTATCATGCCCAATAGGTTCTTTCACAAACGGAACACTTTTTAAAATGCGTGCTGATGAAATTACCATCACTATTGGGTGCCTTTTCAAACTGAACGTCTCTTTAAAAAACATTTTAATTAAATTATCTCCAGCCACTTGGTGCCCTCCACGGTAGAGGAAACAAGGTAGGGTCAAATCAGTCTTTTTTTCGTTGACGGTGTGGTTTTGCTGACGTCACGACAACGAACCAATAGCAGCGCTCATATTGCATCTGGTGGCACTGCTACCTCTAAATCTTGCTCCACTATTGGCCTAACGACACGGCATTTTGGTGACGTCACAAAGTTTGTTTAAAATAGAGCCATTTCATTGGTTAGCCGAACGAGAGGAGGTGTATTTTCTCCCATAGAAATGACCTTACCTTCTTTCTTCAACCGTGGTGCCTTCTTAAAGCGCCGACAGTTCAGTTGGAGACTCATTTCTTCCTTTGAGCTCAATGAATATTTAAAACTTTCTTCCAAGTAATGTAGAGGCTGTGAACTGAAGTCCTAGTGGATCATTTGGAATATTTAGTGCGCAATTCCTTAATGCTGGGCCCCACGATAATCTTTCAAAAATTATTTTTCAGAGAACCAATCACAAAAATTCAGCGTCGATCATTCGTGGAACTTATGTGTAGTGTAAAGCTTAAATAATTTGTCGTTATATTTCACATAAGAATTTTTAAAATGGTTTCAGTGGCGTTGAGTTTCAATAGCTTTTGTTGTTGGTGGTGTCATTATTGTTGTTCTGTGCTATGACTCCTACTTCCCGGAAGCAAGAAACCGTCAAAATTGTTAAAAATTACTCATGATATTTGCGAGGTTAGCGCAGTCAACTTGGAATTTACGCCATCAGACGCACAGAAAATGGCGTTGTTTTATTCCGAACCTCTGTACATTATTTCTCCAGCGTCTCTGGGGGCGAGACACGAAGGAAAACTGTATTTTATGAGAAAATGGGATTTTTCTCGTGAGCACGCAAAGCTTTTACTGGCAACGATAAATCAAAGCTAAGCGAAAATTAACTCCATTCTAACACTCTGTTAAATCGCGTCAAGTGCTGCACTGTCGTCGGCTAAGTTTATTATGCTTTTTTTAATAATTATGCTAAGTTTATTATAATTTTGCTGAATTGGTGCTAAATTTTTCTAATTATGTTAAACAAATGTTTATTTTTATTTTAATGTGAAAATGCGCGGATGCATAACACACGGGCTTACTTAAAATCTTACCTGTAATTATGATATGTGAATTTGGTTTTGAAATTACACCTATGGTCTGACTAACTAATGATTCTTTCTGAACGCAAGATATTAACGTCACGAAGGAAGTAACTACAAAGACCTCTGGCTTCCGTCCCCTTAAAAAGTTTCCCAGCTGGGAGGACTTTCACTAAATGTCTGTAAAACACTACCAAGCATCTATATTAATAAGTTCGAGCTACTTTTCATGCTGCTACCATGTTGCTTTAGGTTCGTAAGAAATGACACTATCTCAAAGAAATACTCACATGGATGGTAAACTTGGCTCTTGAAATAGGAACCGACTTATTGACCGCCACAGGCTAAATTTTGTCATCCCATTAACAGTATCTTGAGCTCATTATTTGATATTAACTAAAATTTGTGATATTTCTCTAGTTAGAGCAGCTCGTGTTTTAAAAATCTGCTAGACCCTTCTTTTCCTCCACTTTAACACCTCTTTTCCATGGCACAGGCATTTCTTTTGCTTAAACACCTCTCTTCAGTTCATAGAATACATCTCTTCCATCACGTAAAAGCTTCAACACATTCGTACTGTACCGTCGACCAAAATAACGTCTTGCAACGCAGTTTAAATTGCCTGGTAATATCCATGATACAATCACCTGGAAATATTCATTACTAATCACCCGCTAATCAACCAAAAAAATCAGTTTATCCGATGGACTCACGCAGTCGTGATCATCACTTTTCCGATGCCGATTAGTCACGGGACGATCAATAATTCCTGGAGACAGACTGCACTTGATTTTCACTCCGTCATAGAGGTGTAAAATATTTATCTTTGCCTCCACATTTCTCGTTACGAAGCAACAGTATTTTTGCATTTGAGTAAGCGTGACCAAACTTACACACAATTGAAGAATAAACACTAAGTTTGTCTCCTGTGTAAAATTACACGAACCACAAATGGTAAAGTAAATTGTAAAATCATTTTTATTTCAAATTCTAAAAAAATATTGGAATTTAATTTACACACCAGGTTTGTGAAAATAACAAATCTGTCGAGTTTATAGCTTAAACAGTGTTTCAAAATTACATCTATTGCGACGTAGAATAAGTCAAATTTCACAATGCACGAGTATATTATTGCTTCACAATTCAACATGAATCAGAATGCGAATACCATGCAACGATGTACCCACGAATTTTGGTTCTGTAAAAACTATTCATTTCTAGAGAACAAACTAGAATATGCATTCCACAACCCAACACGCACCGCAATTTTAAGTCCAGTGAGACAGCAACTGTGCCTTTTTTTACTTCGGGAAAGGAATTACTGAGACAACCCGAAGCTTAAATTCAATTCACTTATCTTGGATCTTATTGCATACTTCACAGAAGCCTTGCATTACTCGAGCAACTGACAATGCTTGAATTAAAATGACAATCATATCAAGTGGCGCCACCGAGCGTCATACGGCACGATTGGGAGAACCAAAACAGGTTTCATTATTCCGCTCGAAATGAGGGCATTGATTTGTACAAGAACTGAGGAAATATGCTCTGATGCGAGCTTGCTGATTTGAAATTTCGTCTATTCTCTTGCGAAGGTATATCGCAATTTCTTTTTCGGGGTTTAATTACTAGGGTGGCATTATATTTGAACTAATTCTGCACGACCACAAAATGATTATAGTGAGACAAAGATTTGTGCGATTCATGTGATTTTTAACGGCAAGTCGTGCCCGATATTTGTCACATTGTATATTTATTGCTTGGGTGAAACTCATGGCTTGTAAAATTAACATGATATTTTTTAAATGTGTTGTAAATTGTGAGATATGCAAAAATACTCTAAAATTTTTTATGACTCATGCAAAATGTAAGTTTTCAGAAAACTCTGTTGAAATGTTTTTTGAATACTTCCTCGTGGGGGTAAGCCATAAAAAAAGCGTGGGGGTAAGGCAGATAACATTTCAGAGGATTGACTTTCTCTGAATTGTGACAATGCTGCAAGCACCACACCAAGGTACGACTTAGACTCGGTAACATGTGTGCTTCTATCTCACTGAACCAGTTGTTATACTAGATAAACGTTCTACTGATTCTGAGTACTTTGCTCCTCATCGGATAACGGTAAAGTAAGTCTGTTTTATTATCATACTGAACTTGTGTAAAATCATTTTCAAACATTTTCAAACACAAATGAAATTTTGGATATTTTTTAGATTACTACATACAATTACGATTTTTTTTCGTGAACATTTTTCAAAAAATGAAAGTGCTGTTCTACAATCAGATCTACAATAAAATAGTGCAATTAATAATAATGATTCATTCCAGATAAGGCCTCCGGGCTTGAAGGGATTAAAATAAAAAATTTAGAATCAAAATCAAATACTTACATTTATTCCACCAGATGAGGGAACGGACAAACTCCACAGTTCGGTTAACCTGGACTTCTTCTTCATCAAGGCATCAAAATATTTGCAGGCTCTTGTGACTTTGCAGACTGGCCTAACCAAAATGAGAATTTTTCGTAAGCCAATCGTACACCGGAACAGCATTATTTTTAACAGAGCAGGGCAGTTTCTCTGGGGATTGTAGAAAACGGTTAAGTCATGCAAAAGAGATTAAAGGGAAACTCTTCCGCTCAATGAGACAACTTTCCATCCTCATCTTAAGGTTAAAAAGCTGAAAACTACTGTAGAACACTAATGTAATAATGAAGCAGTCAATCAAAAAATTTTAAATAATCTTGCTGTTTGACCGTGGGTGTCAGGAAGGAGCAGCACTTGAAAATGCTTCTAGGAGGTGAAGAAAATAAAATGAAATTAAAATGCCAGAATTCAATTCTGAGAAGTTGAAATGATGTAGAAAAAGTGATCATTTTCTCACAACTATTTTATGATGAAGCTACAATTCACGTGGAATCGTAAGTATAGAAACTTTTAAGTTTCTGAACACATTTTTGTGTAGATGAACTGTTAAATTCATTCGTGCTGTCAACGTAGGTCTACGCTGGTCTTCCATTTATTGACCGTCTTGAATCATATTTTACAAAAAATAATCAAAATAATTGAGTTCAAGTTTTATTTTCATTAGTTAATATCCTCCTAGAGGAAACTAATCGCAACAGTTTTGACAAAGCCCTAACAGAAGACTTTATAACTCTTCCGTTAAGTCGACTGTTCAGTCAAGTTCATTGTTTCTCCTACAAACTATTATGGAACTCGCTCAAGGACTGTTCAATAAATTTGTCAGATGAGAAAAGTTTTATGTTACGCTTCTGTTTATAAAATAAACATAAACTTAATTACATCCTATTCGGTAAACAGTCTAAATTCATCCACAATTTCGAAAAACTGTCAAATAACCTGCACAAATGTACGTGGTGTCTTACAGATCAAACTTGAAATCATTTCCTAAAATACTAACCAAAAAAGATAAGTTGTGTTCCTTGCCTAACTAATAAGGCCGGCAAAAATTCACTCTGCGGAAAACTTGTAGAAATTTTTGTGTTGTTTCTATTTACGAAGAGGTTGCGCATTCTGGCTATGAGGCAAAAACCAGAGACTTTTCCCCACAGTACGTTGACCAATCTCTCAACTTGATGAAATAACGCGAGAGCAATCTGTGATATGCATCTTGGTGGCCTCTTTGCAGGGTAGTTCAATAACATTGATCCTGTCCACACATCGTGGTCCAGGACTCAGATTTCCAAAATTTTGAACCTTGAGGAGGGTGTGGAGTATGAACCGTCGGAGTTGTGAGTAAAGACAGGAAAATTGTTGGCTAGATTATTGCTGTTGAATTTGTGAGCTTAGGTAAGACAACAAATAAATCCGAGAATGTGCATAAATCCACAGAATACGTTTTCTTACGATGCTTCAGGTAATAATATTTACGAAATATCTGTCATTTTTAAAGTCTTAGAAACAAACTTGAGATGAAAGAGAAAGAACCCGAGGAGGAATTCACATACATACTTTATGGTATAAAATGATGAGGGAACAATACAGTAGCAAAAACATGAAACTACTCTGATAAGCTACCAAAACTTGTAAGCATAAATGAAACAGATTTTTAATTTTTTTAAACTTAAATGAAACTGATGTGAAATTTTTTTAGTATCACTGAAAGTATTCTTCAAGTTTCGCCTCCATTGCTTCAGAAATTGGTCGGGTTCATCGACTTTCATCGAAGAACTATAACTAAATCTTATTGTTGAAAAAATACACAAATGAAACTATACTATGGTAGCAAACTAAACCCTAGGTGTTTTAGCTGCAAAAATGAGCATCTCAGCATGGTATTCTAAAGTAAACCGTGATTTCACGCTGTCTAAAATCAATAATGTGAATTTTTCATGTTATAAAACAAGAATGGTGGAATAAAGTTGAAAATTATCGCCAAAATTAATTTTAAATCACTGAGTGAACGTGAACACCTGAGTAGAATCGAACACCAGCGCGGACTCTGGTGAAAAATGATGGATTTTTGGGAAATTTAATTAACAGAAGAAAAGAATGCGTTTTTCGACCAGTATCCCGGATATTAATGTAGAGATTTTGAAGCTTTATTTTATGAAAATGTAATATTTTTAGAAGTTAATTTCAGAAAGAAATTAATTATTATATTTTTTTATTGAAATTTGCATCTACAGCCAACATTTCCTGGGCATAATAGAAATCGAACCTGTTGTGTAGCTCAGATTTTTTAACGAAGAACTTTTCGAAATACACGTAAATGAACGGCCTATTTCATATGATATATCGCTTAAAATAAAACTCTTTAGAAATCGATGTTCTTGGTTGTAGCTTGACATTCAGTAACTTTGCAAGAAAGACATTCCCTAAAGCTTTCGATCTTGGAATCAACTGATCTCGTCTTTCTCCTCACCAGCTCCATGAAAACTGAAAACTACTAACACATATTTACTCTCGTCTAATCCTGCATTTTAACATTGTAAATGCATGCGTAGGAAAACAATTCATTCCCACACACTCATGTTTGAGTACAAGTTCTTAGCTACATTCATTCTGAATAATATAACCAGCCGTTTGTTTTATTCAGCACGTGAGCATGCTTTCAAATAACGTAAAAGGTCATAGTTTTTTAAATGAAACTTCACTCGCACAACCCTTGCTGCTGCTGGAGCTTCAGAAAATATATCCCTGAGTGCCAGCTACTGGTATGTCAACGGCTGGTATTAAAAAACTTCAAGAGGAATTCAAGCCGTGCTAGTTCTTCAGAAACGATCGCGTTATTTTTGAAAATACTTGTGCCAATAATTTACGATAAAAAAATGAAGAGCATTGGACACGCTTTGAAAACATTTTTAACTCGACCAATTTTTGGTTTGCTGTAATATCTATAATGTACCTACTCGATTATAAACGTACTTTGTTTCCTATCATTTCTAAGAAATTACTTAAATTACTATCGCAAAGTTCAAAATGCCTACATTGATTTTTTCATCGTTGTCAGTAAAATTGAAATTTTTCTGGACTTACATAAACTTAAACAAAATCACTGATGCTGATGATCCTTAGATACACAACATTGCTTATTACACAGAGTCTTACTTTACTAACGAGCGCGTTTCATAGTTAGGTTAAATCTCCGATTCGAATCGTACTCTGAAAATGAGGGTTTGTGCGATTTCGAAGTCTACGTTGGCAAGACTTTCCTTTTGTTCCCTTCCAAAATCGTGGAATGTATCAATTCTGAATTTGTAGCGCCAGCAAACATGCTTGCAGTGCCGTGTCCGAGTCCCTAACAAGCAAAATCGTTATGCCTTGCATCGCTATCCGAAAGAATTACAACTTTCAAGAAATATACACAGCTCTAAAGTCTCATTTGTTTAAGAAAGAAGCAATTTTAATGTTAGAAGCTTTATATTTTGAGGGGGCTGTGCTCTGGTCGTGCTAATTCAGAGTTCATCGTCATACAAAAATGGGCTTTTCGAAAATTGTAAAATTTTCGTAAAAAATTACTTGCTTTACATTATAATTAAAGATAAAACAGAGTTTGTGTTGCAACAGAGCTTATGCAGCAACACCCTGCTCATTAAACCAGCTGCAAAACCTTGTTTTAAAACATTAAACAACAAAAAACATTAATTGGTATCGTTCTTCAAGTTACTGCTCACACTTGCAAACTGGTCATGGTTTGAACCTTTGGGATTCCTAATTATCTTCTCCCATAGCAGCTTAAAAACTGATATCATAACCAAAAACCACTAAAAAGGAAAAGTTCGCAGTGGCTTCTTTAACTGACGTATAATTTGCAGTGCTGTAGAATGAATGCTTTCGTAGCTCGTTAGCTTTGGTTACTTCATCTGGTATGTTCTCTGATTGAAGGCTGATTCTGATCTCTAACTTCTGTTGGGAAGAACCAACTATTGAAGAAGAATAAACGTTTAAAAGTTGTTGAAATTTCTTTCCCAGCTATAGTGATAAATGGTACTAACATTTTTTTGATGTGTAAAATTTGTCACTTAACTTATACAACCAATGGTTTCCGCGCTTGCATTTTTTCGGTAAATGAAATCTTGCAGAAGTAACTTTCAGTATATCTGAGTTGAGTCACTTTACTCCCTGAAAATGGTCTATATATAATAATGTTTCTATTCGAGGTAAGAAGCATCTGTCGCGGAAGCTAACAGCAGTTCCTTAATGCCACGCACAGCTTTAGTCAAATACTACAAATTTCTGCTCTTGAGATCGATTAGAAATTCTCCAGATTGCATCAAAAAAACTTCGAAAACTAGAGAGCTGTCGCTCGTTTTCACGGACAAAGTAACCATATTTCCCAGAACTTTGAGCCATTGTTTGCGCGAAAACTTTAAATCATATCGGTTGCCGCATGCACGAACGAACAATCTCGCATCGGACCACATCAATAACCTGGCCGAGTGCACACGAGCGGACCGGCGTTCGTCGCATTTAGAACACACCTGTTGCTCGTCAGTTGCAAAACAAGCATTTCTGCCTCACCGAAACAAATCGCTCCATCCTACCGATGTATTTCCCTAGAAGCGTTTCGATACTTCCCTGAAATTGCAGAAGTACGTGAGTTGTGGGCTACCGCCCCTTCCCCGCGTAGACTTTGGTTGTCGTATTTGGAATTCGTGGGAAAGTCGTAGGTACGTGCTACAGTTTGCTTAGCTACCTAGTGAGATTTGCGTGCGCTCATCTTCTATGGTTACCTTCAGGAATAGTCTTTCGATATTTTGTGTACGAATAAGTTATGTTCTCTTGCATGCTTTTGGTATGTTCCAAAGTGTTCTCAAAAATAACACAAAATCCTGCTGAGCTCACACCAGATTAAATTCACATGGTCGTGCTAATACAGAACCCTCTGAAAATAGTTAACCGATAAATTACTATAATTATACTTTTTGTTTGTTTGTTTTTCGTGCTTATATTCTGCGCTTCTGTAATTTTGGGTGTACTGACTTGTTTATCTTTTTAATTGCAGACTTTTGTTGAGAATGAGCCTTGGCTCGAAACGTTCAGAGTAAATGTTTTTAAAGTACTTCCTCTCTATTTCTTTCATTCACATGATGTAATGTCTAAATAATTATTTCATGTTCTTCACAGATCGCATGAAATAACACCTTCACATCTCTTCCGAGAATCATATCTTAGCTGTGAAGTCAATAGCAACATTATGTGAAAATATTGTCTCCTTTTCACAACCACGGAGAAAGGAAAACAATAGTCAGACCGCAGAAATAATTTATTCTCGCACTAATTCTGCTTAAAAACAGCGAACGATTTTTCAAGATTTTTCTAAAAGCTTTTGAATGAGTCCCACATCGGGCATGTTTCAACTTTAATACACTTACGCGTAGGGCATCGTTCTCCTTAGTAGTCTATGTTTTGCAAACGTTGATTAAAAAAAATTGACCAGATTCCCTCAAACCTGATCAAATAAATATAAATTCAAATGATATCATTTTCGAGGCCTGGTCTTAGAGTTCATAAATTGCTCAGTACCCACTCACAATTATCTCAATGTGAGTATATGTTACACCAAATACCTTGAGTATTCACACACGACTCAATTTATTCGCAGAAATATTCCAATGAATTGTACTCGAAAGCAAACGCCTTTAGATCAAATACCTTACGAGTTCTTATATAAGTCAATCCCTGCCCCAAATTATCTGAATGCATTTTACTCCAGAGCAAATGTCCAGAAAGAGTACCGTATCATTTCAGACTTGAGCCAATTTCAGCGCACAGTTATCCCAATGCATTTTATTCGAAAGCAAATGCTTTCAAAACGAGTAGAAAAAAAGAAAGAAAAAGAAGGAAAAACATCTATTTCCAATAAAGAACAAACATGAACTGTCGATACATTGGTTTTTAAAACACCTTAACCTAAAAGCATCCTTAATTGATAATAACACATTGGTATTGGGATACCCGTGTAAAATGTTGAATCAAAAAATGATTGACAGAAAAGCACA
>JACJUY010004737.1:9555-39972 GCA_014220935.1 Platorchestia sp. MABIK
CTATTAAACAAATTCTCTACTAACATGGCGTAAAACATCTGGAACACCCTTCACATGACTTAATTTAAAAAATTGAACTCAGCTTGAGCCCGCCTACCGATGAGGAAAATCTAAAAATGAATCACTGTCAATCAATCCAAAATTGTTGAATGTTCCACAAAACTCACATTACAATATAAGATCAATAAACATGAGTTCATCACATTAAATATTAAGTTCACAATTTATCAAAGATAATTACGAAGAATGCAATCACAACAACAACCACAACCGGACAAGTTAAGACATCGCCTCTCGCCGCTCCGGCTCACGCTTTGCGGTGACTCATAGATCNTCACATGCACCACACCTCTACCCTCACATGCACCACACCTCTACCCTCACATGCACCACACCTCTACCCTCACATGCACCACACCTCTACCCTCACATGCACCACACCCCTCTCACCACACCTTTACCCCCAGAAGTGGTGGTGGTGATGATGCTGCGGAGGCGACAGCTGCTCGTGGCGTCGCTGTCGTGCACTTCGCTGCTCTTCCTCCTCGTGTTTGGGGGGTCCCGCTCCCCCACGTCCCCTGCTGCCCTCCCAGGTGTGTGGTGTGTATGTTGTGTCCTCCCCAGGTGTGTTTTGTGTGTTGGTGTCCTATGGAATATTTTCAAACTGGGAGATGACTATGCAATGTCTTAACACCCCCACCGCATTCTCCCTCGCTGGGCTTGGCTGCTGGTGCTCAGAACGCTGCCGAGTGGTGCAGTTTGCTCGTGCGAGATCAGAACATGAGCTCGTTATCAGTCCGGTCGAAACACGAGTTGCCTCACGAATTCTTCGCTGGGAAAACGTGCGCAGAAATTATAATGTTGAGATGCTCTACCGAAGCTCTCTTTACTTGACAATCGCTAGGGTTGATGACTGTGTGTACCTCCTCTAATGCCTCTCTGGGGCTTGTGTCGGATTGGTGTTTGACGGCATTAGACCAACACTTTGACCGCTATTGGTTTAACTGAAGTTCAGTATTCAACTCAAATTTAAAGTCAATTGGAGTAAGCAACTTTGAAAAGAGTGCGTGAACATTAACTAGATAATACTTTAATTTATTTTTAATTCAGTATTTATGAAAATTGAGTTTGTGACTAATTGTGGATCAGCAGCATTATAAAATTCCCTTCCGGGGCCACCGGGGGCGCAGGATGCGGTCAAAGTGTTGAATAGCAACCCGAGAACGGGCCACTGTTTCAGTTGCCATATACTGTTCTATTTTTGTACATTACGCAGTTTATTGCCTTGTGGATACGGTGGGCATTGAAAATGATGCGGGCGCTTATGGAGAATGGCCATATTGTTTATGGTCCCAAGTTTATTGGGCAGTAACTTGATGGTTTTTATGAGGACTGGCCGTCCACCACACCTCTATAACGTATTTAATTCTCGTCATATTTTCGAGCGGCACACTGCACAGTTTGATCTTACTTGCCTGCAGAGTCAAGCTACTTGTATTCTTACAGTTACTGAATTTCTAATACCTCTGTATTGAAAACGTTGTGAGCTCTTAGTTGAGCAAGTTGAAATTGCACCTTCTTGTGTAAGCTTAGTATTGTGGACATATTACAGTACAACTGCTATCCGGACATCTTGTATATACGGATGGGAGGGAAAGTTTTAAAGCCAATTCATCGTTTCAGAATTTAGGAAATAGAAAATTGTTCTGTTGATTAATTTTATTAATTACACAAACACTGTCGTATTTAAAAAGTGGGAATCTTCATCAGCACACACCAACTCTGTCGATCTTTCTTTATTCAATTAAACCCTATTGTTTCCTATTCGTTCACGCCAGCTACAGTTTTTGTAGGTGAACATTTCGAATAAATATCGCTATCATTTGCATTGTAGATCTCATCGAGGGTGAGATCATAGTCTTCCATAAATTTTAAAAAGTTTTCACTGCAAGTGGAAGCTGCCTTCTTATCACCTGAATGCTGTTCACCTCAAATTTTTAATTGCTATATTCCATGCCCAGCCGTGACATTGCGTAGCCAGCCTTAACTAAAGTACATATTGTAATTTGTATTCATCTCAGCACGAAGAGCTTTTGCTTTGGTTATTAGCATTGAGCCTGATGTTGCCAAAACTTCTTACCGTTTTGAGGAAAACTACTCCTATAGTTTTTTCAAACTTTGGTTCTTTTGGTGCACGCGAAGTTCTCCGAAGAAATTTTATTATTTGTAAGTGATGAAGCAGCTTTCCGAATTCTGTCTGCCTGCTTTTTTATATAATTGAATGTTCTTCTTTCGTTGTTATATTCATTCACAAGGACAGAGTAACTCAGTCCTTCTCCCATGTTTTCAACGATTTCATGTTTTTTATTTAGAGTCAAAGTAACTTTCTTCATTTTGAAGAGAATGACATTTTAAAAGCTAAAATAATGAAGTGAAAAATTATGTACAATCTGTGAAGTTGAAAATTTGAATAAATATGTACGTATAAATAAAAAAAATTATTTTGACATCCCTTTGAAAATTTTGATAGAAATAGATTAATCTGAATTGGAGCATTTTTAAAGATACAATGTCTGTATTGGAGGATGAATCAGTGTTAAAGGAGGCCCAAATTATCTAGCATCCACATTGGAAGAGTTGTACTGCATGTATTTTCACAGTTGGTATGGTAGAAAGGTAATGCGTAATCATTAATTTCCAAATTATTCAACCCCCCCTAAGAATATTTCTGACTAGTTTTGTGAAGAATGAACTAATCCCCTTCCCATCTGAAGAGTTCGGGTCTGTGGAAAAGGAGCCGCCGCCATGTTGCAGCAGGGAAATGCTCTGAAGTAATTAATGTGCGCTCTGCGTAGCACGAAATCACTTTGGCCTGAAAATATTAAAGTGCAAAACAGAAGCGTCGCTGTGCGCTAGTTGGTCGTGTCGACTGCTCGAGTATGACGGCTGTATTAAATTTATTTCGTAGGATCAATCAATATGCCATAACGCGTTCGTTTTTTGAGTAAACGTCATAATGTCTTCGGTGAGATTTAGCGCGGGCTCTATTTCTTTCTAGTCTGTTGCGCTTGACTTCAATTTATGATGGATTTTTGTTCAAGATATTTGAACGGTTGCAAAATTCGACGCAGCTTCACACGAGGACGAGTGGCTCCCATGGCTACGCCCTTAATTTCTATTTTTTCTGATTTGCGCAGATGGCGGCCCGAGCCTTGGAGCCCTACGACAGCTCAACTCAGAGACGTGGTCTGGCAGGGACCAGCTGTCGGGGAGATGGCAAACCTCTGCACACCCAACCTTAGCCAACCCTCCATTAGAGACCCAGTTTTCATCCGGAAAACAATCCCCAATTCCTTCCTCTGCATCCGGAAGACAATCCCCAGGTTTTTTGCCCCCAACTCAAAATGAGTCGAAGGAGTTCATACTTCAGAACCAAGCGAGAGAGCAGTCTTCTGTTCAGGACCGATCGAGAGGGTCTGCACCTCTTCATGGGGACCAGTCTGCTGCCACTCGATCTACCGAGACTGGGGGCCATAAGTTTTGGCAGAGTAAATCAGAAGAGAATTCTTCTTTCAAAAACAGCTCAATTAATTTTAATGTCGTAGGTAGTAAAGTTACGTCAAGCGGAAATAGAAAAGACATTCTTTCGGCCGCCGCCGGTCCTGGAGCTCGCATTGGGAGCTCAAAAGTTCCGGGGGCGGTGACCGTAATTGACGCAAGTTCTGCCCGAAGTTTTGGACCAGCATCTAATTTAATTGACGCTGGCGTTGCGTACAAGTCAACAGAATATCGACCTCCATCTGACATAAAAGCATTGGAAGGACCAGCGAATGCCGTACCAATGCGAGACGCTGTTGACTCTTACATAGAGTCCAATGCAATTGATTCAGGATCACGGAAGAGCGGCATTACCACGAACAATCTTGACAGTGACAGAAAAGTGGTTAATTATGAAAAGAAGCCTCTGATCAGCAACCCTAAGATGTATCACTACGTACCAAAAAATAGCGCAAGAGCTATAGCGTATCCACAGTTGGTTCGCAGCGGTATAAGTACTGCCAGCTACCGAGTTAATTTTGAGTACAGGAACTACCCAGGAGACCTGCGTTTCACTCCTGGAAGCGTGGTTGGCCAAGACAAAGTAAAGAGGATCCTGATATTGACGACTTGGCGTAGTGGGTCCACCTTCTTGGGCGACATATTTAATGCTTACCCTGGCGCCTTCTACAGCTTCGAGCCTCTCCATCAGCTTTTACAGAAGCAGCATTTGGAAGACGGTCCTCTGAAAGAGCCTGTTCTAAAGCTCCTCAAAAATATCATGACGTGTAATATGTCGCAGGAAGACAGCTTTTTCGATTACGTCAAGAACAAGACGTTTCTGTTCAGTCACAACTCACGGTACTGGCAGTCGTGCTCGATGAACCGCGCCATCTGCTTCGATGCCAACTTCTTTAATAAGGTAATTATTTCTCGCTCGCCTCTTAATGTACGCCAGATTTATATAAACAATTAAATTTTCAATTGAATTCATTAATTCATGGACTATATTATTGTCATATCTATGGTACAGTAAATGCAGGACATTTGAAAGAGAAGGTTGTGTGCAGTGCTCAAGATTTATGTGAACGCATTTAAAGAGCACAAAGTATAAGTAGAAAGGCATCACTGTGCGTGGGTTGCATTGCTCGTTAAAATACGACGTTACATTTATCTCAATAGCAGTTCAGTGTGCGGTAGCTGAGCAGTTTCAGATCTGTTTTTTTATCAGCCCTACAAAATTAAAACATCCATTTTCCTATTCTGTGACATATAGTTTTTGCTGGTATTCGCTGTCTTCATTTAGAAGGGTGATACTTCTCTGGAAGCTAACGTAGAGGTTCCAATTCTGACTGCAAAGAGAAATTAGTGAAACAAATATCCTTTCTAGGTCACTAATTCGTCCTTTAGATAGTCTCTTACGACACGCCTCCTTACGCGACTTGGAATAAATTTCATTGAAATATTCATTTTCTCATTTACTGGGCATGCTTTAACACCATGACCGCATCGTGCGCCTCCGGTGACCACGGAAGGAATTATCATATTGTTGCTGACCGACGAAGTCACAAATTCAATTTTTATAAATACTTAAGTAAAACTAAATGAAAGCACGAGTTGGTTAATGTTTGTCATTTCCAAAATTCCTTACTACATTTAACTCTAAATTAGAGTTGAATATTAAACTTCAGTTTAACCAATTGCGGTCAAAGTGTTGAAGAATTAAATTAATTGAAACCGGCGAACAATTTAGCCAGTAATTGCTCTTACTTTGTGCTAGTTAGACTAGGCAGTCTTTGTGAATTTGTCGAGGAAGTTTTTTAAAGGGAGGCAAGCTCACACTATAGTTACACACAAGAAATCTATCTTTCGTATTAAGGACATCCATTAACATGATCTCATGCTATAAAGCAACACTCAAAAAATCGAAGAGGCACCTCTTTCACAGGTCAAGACCTAAGATATAGTCATCCGATAACAAACATTAGCTTTAAATTTGCATGGAAGCAATCTACTAGATACTCGCCTTTCATACCCAAGTGCGACATTCCGTTTGTCTGGCTGACACTATTTCATGTGAGATACTCGCCAAGTGCGACATTCCGTTTGTCTGGCTGACACTATTTCATGTGAGATACTCGCCAAGTGCGACATTCCGTTTGTCTGGCTGACACTATTTCATGTGAGATACTCGCCAAGTGCGACGCTCCGTTTGTACGGCTCGCACTAAGTCTCTGAACAACAGGTGTGTGAGCTGATGCCCGTCAACGTGATCAAGACGGTGCGGATGGGTGCCGGTCCGGTGGAGGAGCTGCTGGCGGACCCGAGTCTGGACCTGCGCGTCATCCACCTCGTACGGGACCCGAGAGGCACGATGCACTCGAGGCTCAAGTTGGAGTGGTGCCGGGCCCCCGTCTGTAGTGACCCCGGCGTCGTGTGCCAGCATCTGCTCTACGACCTCAAGTGCTCCGAGTCTCTGCAGGCCAAGTACCCTGATCGGTGAGTGGTGGCAAGCCAAGTTCCCTGACCGGTGAGTGGAGGCAAGCCAAGTTCCCTGACCGGTGAGTGGAGGCAAGCCAAGTTCCCTGATCGGTGAGTGGAGGCAGGCCAAGTTCCCTGATCGGTGAGTGGAGGCAGGCCAAGTTCCCTGATCGGTGAGTGGAGGCACGCCAAGTTCCCTGATCGGTGAGTGGAGGCAGGTCAAGTTCCCTGATCGGTGAGTGGAGGCAGGTCAAGTTCCCTGATCGGTGAGTGGAGGCAGGTTAAATTCCCTGACCGGTGAGTGGAGGCAAGCCAAGTACCCTGATCGGAGAGTGGAGGCAGGCCAAGTACCCTGTTCGGAGAGTGGAGGAAAGTGGAGTGACACGATTTACTGGGATTTCTTTTACTTACTTTCTTCGAGACATTCTGCGTAAGACTGAAGCGTGCCTTACTATGAAAAAAACTGGCTTTCGCACAGAACGCAACTAAAATACTTATAGAGTACGAGTATAAATGAGTCAATAAGCCTAAAAGTATTATATAAACTGAAAATTTCCACCTTTCATTGAAGTCAGACTTAGAAGAACAAAATTCTTCTGTAAGGACGTCAAAGTCATTCAATTGCTTAAAGCTTCATCAGCTTTTCATTTCAAAATTTCAGTCTGAATTTAACCAATTAGGTCTGTAATGGTTTTTTTGCTCTCTCATTTTTTTTAAAGTAATTCTCTCGATTAGCAAGTTTTACACCGACGTATGACGCGGCAGTGAAGTTACTCATAGAATTGGCACTTTAAGGAGTGTCCATAGGGCTAAACGAAAAACAAATAACTCATAGTAATCCGAGTTACATTTATATACGCTGTAGCCAAACTTATCTTAACAATGTTTTAATCACATTTTCTTCTCTAGGTATTGGATTTTAAATGTGATCGGCAGAAACAACAGAAGTTGACTAAGTCAATCGGGGCGCCAAGCTGATTAATAATGAGACGTCATGTCCATTCAAACTTTTTAATTACTGTGTCCAATAATTTGTTTCATGCCCGTCTGGTCATAGGTATGAAGCTGTGAGGATTTTTTTCCGTTTTTCCAAATGCCTTTAGTATGGAGTTAATTACAATTCTTGCTAGATCTTGGGAGTCTTGAGAACTAATATTTATCTAGTCTTCTATGGCGGATGAAATTTTTGTTTGAAAGTGAGTTTCTTCTCACGAATTTTCTGATATGTGAAAAACGTAAGTTGGGTAAACATTTTCTTAGAAAGCAGCCGGTTTTGTTGACTTGGAATTTGTTTTAAGCTGAAATTTTTTTTGGCAAATCACAAAGCTTCAGTCTAAGATCAATGGAATATTGAATTGTAACTCTATATTAATATTTCTAAACAAAAATTACATTAAAAAATCTTTTTTATTTCCCCCATCGTAAGTAGTTAGTCTCTGTGCAGTTCCGGCTCTAGTACTTAATTAAAGCCGACATGTATTCTGTCGCTTTTATTTAACAACGTCAGCGTGTAATTATCACGACTGAGCAAGCGCATTTGTGTCGAACGGTATTCATGTTACCCACCAAGTTATACTCAGCTAAAGTATAGCGTATAGCGATGACCACCAGCTGGCCACGCCCCGCCTAACGCCGCTGCCTCCCCAGGTTCCTGCTGGTGCGCTACGAAGACCTTGGCACGCAGCCAGAAGCGATGACGAGCCTCATTCTCGACTTCGTTGGGCTGCCCAGCACGAACTCCGTGAAGAACTTCATCGCAGAGCACACGACGCTCGAGCAAAGGAGACGTGCTGACGCACAGAAAACGAGCGGGGAACCGCGACGTCGTAAAGGACGTCGGCGCAAGCCTACCAACGCGTACTCCACGTTCCGCAACTCGCGCACCACCACGTTCGCTTGGCGCAACGCGCTCAACTACTCCGTTGTGGCCAACATTCAGTCCGCCTGTAAAGACCCCATGCGCTTGCTTAATTTAAGAGTATTCAACAGTGAATTAGAGTATAGAAATGACAATTTAACTATCTTGTTACCAGAGAATAGATGAGTTACTACTGTGTAGTCAAATGTTTCCCTTTGTTAGCCTTGCATAGTCTCGCTACAACTTAGCCTCTACTATTTTAGCGTTGTTGAAGGTCTTGATTGAGATCACAGCATCAATGATATCATTAGTTTGTGCTTCCCTTCTGCCTTCGTCTTGTGTTGTCCTCTTGCTTTGCCTGACCATACGCTTTAAGTGTCTTTTTTCAACACACTGTGCGTCCAGCAGCTATTCCTGCTGCTGCTTATGCTACTCCTTTGCCCAGTTGCAACAGCTTTACGACAAACAACTTAGTGTGTCAGAAAATATTCTTTTGATTTGGCTCTCACCATGACGTTTTCAGAATGGAATGATTTAGCTTTATCTGAGACTAGCTTTCATTTGCTTGAATCTAGGCTCACTTGGCAATGTAGTTCTCATTGGCAAGAGAGCTGCCAAATACGCTCATTCTGTTCCTGCTGTTCATTATGAATCTTAGATTTTTAAGGAAAAATCACTTGTTGGCAATTGTTAAAAGTTGCAAATAGATTAATTCGAGAACAAAGATGGTTGATTGCTTATGCTCTTAATCCTAGAAAGTTCTCTATATTATAAAGATTTCGTTGAAGAAATCAAACCAGAAATTGTATTAAAAAAATGAATGCTCTGAAAATCTGCTTACATTCGGATCAAAATGGACGTCAATTTATTTAATTGTAAATCGGGCACCGCTATAGACTTTTCCATCTATGTCTTGGACTGATACTCTTTCGGAGAGAAGAAAGCCTAAAACTGAGGCTCTGTTTAAAATGTCTCGGTTCATCAACAGCTTTTTGAATAAGCGTTGGCTTGTAGTGTGCGAGCTTTGTTCTTATCCAGTCAAAATGAATGGGAAGCAAACTGCTGATGTTTAATTGTACTGTTTTAAGTACTTTGTATAAATTGTTGGTTTTTGCATGCTTGGATATTAACATGCGTAAAATCGTCAAGAGGATTCACAGTTTCCTAACACCAATATTATTATTTTGGGATGTTATTTTACAAATAAAATGTCCTACTCGAAATTTCACTTGCATTAAAGAAATCCTTCATTCTATTCATTGGTTTCTTATTTTATTTTTCATTAAAATGTTCTCCCAAAATAACATTTTGTGCCCACAAATTCTCCTGAAATAACAGTGTCATCCATTTTTCCTATGTACGTCAGTTCTTAAATAAAAATTTAGACAAAGTTTCTCATAAAGAGCATTTTGCACGTGCATGTTTTCCTAAAATAACGCTACTCGCCAACAAGTCTTTCTTTAAATAGAAATCCATACCTAAAAGATTTCATGAAGTGTTTCCCTTTAACAACAAATTACAGGTTCGCCTGAGATAGTATTCTCAACCTACAAGATTTGCAAGGAGTTTCATTACCTACTTGTTACAAGTAAGTGTGGAATAAAGAATAACACTTTCGACTTGCGTTGGCTTTACTTGAAGTATCGTTATCCCATCTAGCGGTATACAGCACGTGATGAATGAGTCGTGTTCGAAAAACTCGGTGAGTAAAAAACTCTGCGGGCTACTCAGACCGCCACACCAAACACAATTCTCCCGCCTCCAATTTGGTCAACCGTGTTGTGAACGGACGGAGGTGAAGTGATGAGCGAGGTGTTCTGATTAACGCTGGCTACTTGTTAGGGCGCTCTAGTCTTTCATGATGGAGTGCGTGTTTCTGCCGTTCAAAATCCTTATAACAGCTCCCCAAAAAATTTCCGGAAACAGGGGTAGTGTCTTAATTTATCGATGCTTTCATTAATTTGAAAGAGAAAGTTTGAAAATATGTGTGATATTGTCAACATTGCTTGAGAAGAAGCAGAGTGGAATACTTTCTTCTCTTCAGTAAGAAAAAACAACCTATCTCTGTCAGAGCCACCCCTACCTCAAAGGTGACTAAGCAAATGTACCTTGATATTTCTACTCTTTAGGTATCATGTCCCTTTCCGACGGCGATGATTCGTTTCCGTACGTCTGTGAATGATTGAGGAGGTTTATTTGTACTCGTCTGAAAATGTTACCTTCTCTTGTTGGATTCTATTGATGCCAGCGCCGCGGCAGGCATAATGCGACGTGGCTGCAAGCCCTACTTTTTCAAGAGCGGGTGTGCAGAACCACCATAGGCTCCAATCTGAACTCTTCCCTTCCCTCTCTCTTAGCCAACAATAGGCTTCTATAACTATGCACAATGGATTCTAGGGAACTGCGGTCTGTTCACATTCGGCTCATGTCCCGTGTGTTTTCCAATTTGTTTTCTCTATGGACTCTGCAAAATCTTTACCTTTATCCATGGCTGTGCCGGTGTTCATCATTACATCTGTTGTCGGTGAGAAAAGTTTCTAATATGGACCAATTAATCCTAGCTTGTATTCTTATTTCACAACCTCTTCTTAAAATAAATATATGTTCTGCAATTAGCTTTTCTTATAGTAATGCTCTTCTTGCAACCTAGGGTGATAATCTCATGTCTCTTAATATGTGCTCGGGTACGTTTATATACTAGTTTTTGCTTTTAAAGCAAGCCATGTCCCCAATTGATTCTTAATTGTCCTTGTAGATATTCTGAAATAAACCATACATTACGAGACCTATGTTATGTGGCTGTTGGCCACGTATGAGCATGCTGAGATCACATCTTTTGGTAAATTTGTCAATAGGTTTTGAGCATGAATTATTTAAAGCTGTTTTATCCTTCGTTATTGATATTCACTGCAACATCGGCGTCTCTCTCTCATGGTAATAGTATTAATTGCCGCTGTAAATTTGCTGCATGAAGTAAACTGTTCTTCCAAAATAGCTCACTGCTCTTTCGTACTAGTCTTCTAAAGTTTGTTGAAGCATGTGACGTCAATGCCTCCTCCATGTGCGCGAAAAGTTCCACAAAAATGAGAGGCACGGAAGCGTTCGAGTCGGACCGGAAATATGTCTTGGTTTCGTTTTCGGCCGCTCCCGCATTCGTTGGCAAGTGCCTATAAATAAAAGTATTATGCCGATAGTTGTAATTTTAGGTACGTGTTTGTGATGTCAAGTTTTGTTGATGTGAAGCTCGCTAAACTCTAGGGTTCCAAATTAGAAAAACTGTATTTCACTCTGATCGTTGTCTCTTGTTAAGCTGCAAGCATGTTCTTCTCGTGAGGAAAGTGATGTGCTGAAAGAAAGGGATAAACTACATACTTTTATTTTGCTAGTTCCCACATTTGTTTAATGTTCGTGGGATCCAATTTGTAAGTTTCTCTCGAGGAGTTGACAAATCAAAATTTATCTTTTCCCTTTTACATGCTTCGGACTATAGATGCTCCTCCGATGCAGGTCCTGCTGTCCGCTACAGAACAGGCGACACTCGTCGCCGAAACTGATGCGGGTTGGTTTCTGGAGTTAAGTGAACATTGTTTTCGGTTCTTTCTCTTTCCACGCTCAACTTGAGAGTCTGTAGTTGCTGATGTATCGACATCTTGCTCCATTGTCTTAGTTTGTTTCATTGAGTTTTCATGTTCATTTCTAGGAACCTGGAACAAAAGTAGGAACTTCAAGGATGAACTAAGTAAAAACGAACAGGGTTATTGGAAACTTAGCATTCCAGTATGCATAATACGCGATATAAGAAATATATATAAAGTGACTTATTCAGTTGAGAAAGATTGAGTCTGGAAATATGGAGTTTATCCCAGTTTTTCAAGTCCAATGTCCAATTGTGTTGTTTTATCCATGTGTCGATTTTAAGTATTAAAACACTCTTTTTGGCCAATTTATTTATTTACTCATGTTTATCAAGGCATATTTTGAGACGTCTAGCATGCCAAAAGTATTTTCTGTCAAAAAAAAAATATTGTCATCCAACTATAAAATAGGTCCTCCCATATTGATCATAATCAGAGATAAAATTTAAATTATTTATCAGCGTAGATTTTTATGTCTGATCAGAATCACAGTTCCCTATTTGAAACTAACCAGAACTTTTTTTTCGAATGACAATTTGGTTCCATTTATGCCGATGTTTTTGGATGCTACGTTTCTTCGTAAAACTTGTTTACATGCAAGTCTTGGGCCAGTGTTTCTATTATTTAATTTCGAGCTACGCCGTCGAGCCCTGCCAAAGTTACCGCCTGCAGAAGTGCTGAAGTTTAGGCAGCTACTGAGTGCCCTGCAGACCTACGTACTCGTCTGCTGCTGGAGGCGGTGTGAGGCAGAGCTCTTTGCGACGTCCAAGCCTCCAATTTAAGGACATGTTAAATGAGACTTTTATGAGTTGAATTCGGTGTTTAGGATTCTGATTCGTATTTGACTATTTATCAACTGACCAGTAAAAATCCTTTTGTACGTATAGTTTATCTACCCCATGACCCGCTAGTACGGAAAACTTAACATCCTGACGAGGTAGAGAAACATGGATAATTTTAATCATAAATACAAATGAGCGAACGAGGAAAATTGTGTGCAATATTTTCTCGTAATGTATGATATTTTGAGTAATCACTCATCGTCAGCAAAAAAAATAGAAGATGGTCACCAGTGAAATATTGGAACTAAAAAAGAAACTCAAACTCGCGCACCATAAAAACTGAAAATAATCATAGAAACAAATCAGACTTTCGGTTGGGTAAGATGAGAATTTGAAACAGGTTTAGTCTTAACGATAAAGAGATTCTAAAGTTCTCGAATCGTTGGGAAAACATCCTTTACCCATTACCTTTAAATCACTGGAGCTTACAGGAGGTATTACCCAAATTGCAAGATCGCTTACGGCTGAAAGTGAAGGTAAGATCAGAATACTCGTATTTCGAAGACGGTAACCCCTCCCACACTGTTCGGCGGTCCTACAACCGCAGAACATGAAGTTGATTCTCAGCCTAACATAACATTTTCTAAACTTACACTAAAACTTTGAACGCAATTTATTTTTATAACAGCGTTTTATTTCATGCTGGCATATCCATAGATTGAGATAAGATTATAGATTAAAGAAAGTTGAATTGAGCCTCCCTAACCACAATTAACAAAGGTTTTACGAAAATGAGAAATGAAAAAATCATTTAGCGTGGAGTAGATGGAACGAGAAATCTATGCACAAGGTGTGTCAACACACTATCTTCCTTGTGCATAGAAACCGTAAGTTGAGAAATAAGTTCGTGAAACGAGATGAAAGTTGAAAAAGTAATAAATTCTGAGAAACTAAACAGCGATGAACTGAAAAAATTATCTTTATCAAAACCAGAAAACTATATTACCGCAAAAATAAAGCGAACTTAACTCTTAGCTAGGCACCTCACATTTTCCCCTTGAGAGCGCCAATTGCCGAGGATAAATATTTAGAATGGTTGTATCCTCCTTGTTGGACAACAACAGTAATTGAGAGATCGCCACAGCTCCTCAAATTTAACATTGAGTTGTTTTTTAACAAACAACAGTTTAAGCAATCCTCTTTCAATAATATTGTCTTTTATTAACCTCTTTTCAATATTACATGGAACGTACTAGCAAACAAATGATTACATCATTAACGCATGCTACTAAAACGTTGAATCGAAAATTAAGCAATACAAAGTAACGAAAGAGTATTTTTTAATTACTTTTTAATGTGTTTGTAGCGAACAGTAATTGGTATGAAGAGGCACTGTTAAAATATCAGTGGTTGTTTAAGTTTTTTTCCGTCTCTAATATTTTGTTGTTTCTATCACAGAGTGAACTTGAATTACTAGCTGCCGTGTATTTATGGCTTAGTGGATATTCGCTCTTAAAAAATAATGATTGATTCATGGTTTTACACTACACATGTGCAATCTTACATTACGTATGACAGTGTACACAAGAGAATTGAATATTCTCCCCTTCAATATTTAATTTTTCCTCAACATGGTAGTTTTTCTTTCGGAAAATAGCACAAAAGCCGTGAAACACGCGTTATAAAGTAGGGTGCAGTTGTAGGGGGTGTAGTTTTTTTTTAGATTAATTAAAATTAAATTGTTTAAAAAATATCGAAAATAACAATATAGAGGCTTAAAATTTGTTCATATGCGAAATTACTGGTGATTAACACTGTAATAATCTAAAAAATGTACCTCAGAGAGGAAGTAGGATATTACCAATCAAATTACTCGTTAAGTTTCAGGAGAAGATTCTTCTCTCTGAGTAAGGAAATTACTTGTAGTGACTGAATCAATCAATAAATGATTATTTTTAGGGGCTTATTCATCAATTTTGTAACATATGCGACATTTTTGTTGGCGAATAAACAAGTGACAAAAAAATCCTTCGTTTTGCTTGCATATTTTCGTTTCAAATTGTCCAGTCAAATAATGTAATTTCGTGGTCGCCGGGCAGCTTTTTAAGATTCGCATTTCATTTTGAACTGTGGTCTCTGGCTAACTCGCATCGCTTATTCTTCAGAATTGAACCATCCGTTACTGCAATTGATTGACTGGATCAAAGTTAGGTGGTTATTTGACTTTGTGAGGCAATACATCGCGTCAAAATTTATCATAAGCATTGCTAACTGTGTCTAAGTCACTTTCTTCTATATTACATCTTTTGTAAGGTATGCATTTATTCTTAATTTTGCTAAACCGTCCCTCAGGAGGAATATGTTAATACTTCTGAGCTACGAATTTTTGTAAATAATCATGAAATTATGTCACAACCTGGAAACAATTTTACAGTGTTTGCTTATTTTATTCATAATTTCAAGGGGATTGCCCAAAGCAGCTAAATATTTTATTTACTATGCAGATTAAAGAAAATTTTTGTTTGTTCTGTAAGAGCAATCCATCTAAATTTATTTTCCATAAGGAATACATTTGCAGATTGTTTCTTATTGCTACTACAATGGACACATTTTGCAATAGATGCTTGTGTGCCCTAACAAGTTCAGTAACTTCTAAGGCATCTCATCATTAATGCTATTTTATAATATACAATTATGCTCAACCTAGGGCAGAGGTTGGCAAAGTGGTCAAAATTGACCCCAGTAGGTCGACATTTTATAATGTTGCTCTTTATTTTTGGTCATCAAAAATGTAAATAATGGTTCAATATTTTTGGTCAAGATTGAGTTTAGGCCTTTTACTGAAATTAACAATTCCATTCCAAGGAATCACGGTCAATATCGGGTTTAATGCAATCACAGAAAATTAAAATTTGGTCCCCAAGAATCACTAAAGAGACATAATTAAAAACGTTTTTCATGAATGACGTTCTGCTTGCTGATGGGTTATTTTCGAGTTATTAAAATTTGAAAATTTTTGTTTTCCACAGCAGTTCCAGTGAATTTACGGTTGAGCGCAAGCTGTTAGAGTACGTTTGGGTACTTAGTAATTGATTATTTATCAATCCCGCGGAGCCTGAACCCACTTCTACGATGTATTAGTTAATAACACAATAAAGGTACTACCCAAAAGTATTACGGTATAAAAATATTCTGATATTAAATCCACGGTATTCACTCCTACGGTTTTGCTAATGCTCTAAGGTCGCCGCCATATTGAAACATGTCGAGTGCATATCGATTCAAGTCTTCATAATTCCAGTCCCGCTAAGATTTTTGGGTGATAACCTTTATTGTGTTATTAACTAAAACATCCTAGAAGTGGGCTCAAGCTCTGCAGGCTCGGCAGGATTAGTAAATATTAAATTACGCCATAAATTGCAAAAACAAAACTTTTTCCCCGCTCTGGCATTGTTGGAACAAGCTCTCCTTTTGCGCGGGAAACCAATTTCAGGAGCGCCGTTCCTAAAACTTCAAAGTTAAATAACTCGCAAATAATGCATCAGCGAGCAGAATGTCATTAGTGAAAAACGTTTTTATATATGGTATTCTATTGATTCTTTGAAATAGAATTTTAATTTTCTGTGATCGCATTAAACCCGATATTGACCGGAATCACTAACGGAACACATTTTAAAACATTTTACAGATATGACATTCTGCTTGTTGATGCGTTATATTTAGTTATTCAACTTTGAAGTTATAGGAAATGCACTCATGAAATAGCTTTCCCACGCAAAAGGAGAGGTTTTTCTAACAATGCCGGAGCGGGGCTAAAGTTATTGTTTATGCAATATATGGCGTAATTCATTATTTGCCAGCTCAGCAGAGCCTGAACCCACTTCTAGGATGTTTTAGTTTAAAACACAATAAAGGTTATCACCCAAAAATATTAGGACTGGAACAGTGAAGACTTAAATCGAAACGCACCTGACATCACTTTCAATATGGCGGCAACTGTAGAACATTAGCAAAACCGTTGGAGTGAAAACCATAGATTCAATATCAGAATACTTTTATAACACAATATTTTTGGGTAAGAATCTTTATTGTGTTATTAACTAAATCATCCTAGTTAGAATTATCAAATAATTAATTACAAAGTACTCAAATGTACTCTAACAGCTCCCGCTCAAGCGCAAACTTACTGGAACTGCTTTGGAAAATGAAAATTTCAAAGTTGAATAACTCAAAAATAACGCATCAGCGAGCAGAATGTCTTTTATGTAAAACGTTTTCAAATGTGTTCCATTAGTGATTCCTTGAAACGGAATTGTTAATTTTTGTGTAAGGCCTAAACTCAATGTTGACTACATTTTTGGCCAATAATTACAATAATGCACTCACAGAAACTAAAAATTCTGTTCCAAAGAAACGGTAAAAGAACACATTTAAGAACATTTTACATGAATGACATTTTGCTTGCTGATGCTTAATTTATGAGTTATTAAACATTCTGAAGTTTAAGGAATGCTGTATATAACAGTGAAGAAACTGATATAAATTTGCTGTAAAACTGTATTGATATGATGGGTTAGATTAGGTTAGGTAATGTTTGATTAATTGAATAAACTAATCTAAATAAAGCAAAAAAAATTTAGCTATACCAACAGTGATGGTTTCTTGCCAAAATAATGCGCATGTTCCAACACTGCAGGTATAACGCAGAGTATTAATGTTATTTTCATCCAAGCGTAATTCATGTTATATCTCAAAAATGACACATCAGCAAGCAAAATGTCATTCATGTAAAACGTTTGTAAATGTGCACCTTTAGTAATTCTTGGAAACCAAATTTCTAAATTCTGTGAGTGCATTAAAGTAAATATTGACCATTTTTTTCACCTATTTGTATATGTGTGTGCAATGTAAATTCAAATATCCCATGAAAAGGTCAAAGGATAATAAAGTTTGTCAATCCCTGACCTAGTGGAGCACTCATCTTGTCAATGAATGGGTTTGGTCAAATTTTAAGCTTAATTTTACAACAATAGTTAATATGGGCTAGAAGAGAAAAGTATATTCTTGACTATAAAAACTTCTATCAAAGATTTGTCTTTTATTTCATTATTTATGGTAAATAATCCAATCAAGAAAAATCATTTGGCCATAAAGAGAAAACTTGATTGCCATATGTGATTAATATTCTGGTTAAATATTGAGGACAACATACTAAATGATTACAAAATTTTGTTGATTGTATTACGGTAATGAGATCAAAATGGACAACTTTTCTTCTATGCACTTTCTAACACAGATGAGGATTTAATGAGTTATAGCTGTAGCTTAACCTAACTTAAGAGAAGCATTTCTCCATAAAGTGGGAAATGTGATGGAAAATAGGTTTTAGCTGTTATCGGAGATGAAAGAGGTCAGGTACATCCTGTGAAGTGAAAAAATGAAGGTGGTTTGTTTGTGCACTGCAGGGGTTTGAAGAAAGGAGGGGAGAGGGAAGTGGTATTTTATCATGTTACACCTCCTCCTTGCCTCTTTCTTTACGGTGCGACGTTGCTATATTATCGTCTATATCTATTTAATTACTGTATAATGATTTCAAGTGTCCTAGCTGATCATAATGACAAAGAAAAATTGAGATTGTTTATGTTTACCTATTTTGCCTTTTTTTGGAGGATCAGAATGTGGGGATTAAAATGCATCTCCTACAGTTTTAAAGCTACTGTGATGATTTTGGTATCATTGGATGCGAAAAAGCGGGTAGATTATGGGAAGTAAAGGGTTTCTTCTACATTTGTCACTATCAAAAGTTGTGACGTCACAAATGAAAATTTTCGTCGGAGAAAAGATGGCCCTTCGAAAAGATTTTATTAAAATTTTAATGATGACTTTAAAAATTTTATATATTTCCCATAATCTACACAATATTTTGCATCCAATGATACCAAAATCAACGCTATAGCTTAAAAACTGTGAGAGGAGATGCATTTTGTAACCTGCCAAAACTCAGTTTTCCATGAAAATCTTGTTTTCTTTAAAGAAAGTCGCATTTTTTCCAGAGAGATGAACGATGCCAAAATGCATTTCCCATCAGTATCCCAAATTTCATTGCTCTAGGTTCAATGATAAAAAAAGTCCATATGAGGAACACCCTCCTTTAGTAATCTAGCCTAATATAACCTAACCATCATTCAAGCACGTTAGAGCCTTCGGAACAGAGATCCTATCAAAGTCTCTCCCCCTTAAAATTTCTGTGAAAGAAAATGCAACAATTTTTCTAACTTAAAAGATTAGAATTGCAGTAATTAACCTACCGCTATCACTTGTCGAATACAAATTTGTGGCGGAAAGTACATGAAAATAAAAGTTGTTTATTTTGTGTCATTGAAATCATACAAGCAACTAAAATTTGGAAATCAATTAGTATGTTGTCCTTAACAAATACCATATTTTGAACTAGCCTACCCCACTAGATAGAGTTCATTATGATCTCAGCAGGGATCAAAACTCAGTCCTTGGTTTTAGTGAGAAGGGGACTGTGTTGTAACTGTGCTTTTGAAAATTAAAGAATGCATGAATTTTATGTTATTTTGGGTTATGTGATCTTGATGGCCAGTTTGTACAGATTGATGTTTATCTTTGTTGTAGCCCTCATGAGTTGGTGTTTTACGTATGAAATTCCATGTGAAAAGCTGGTAGAGATGCAAAGGCTCATGTGTTTTTATATTTTTAAATTAATCTTACATGTGGACATGTAGTTTAGTTTTATTACTTCTCCGCTCTATTTTGCAAAATAAAAGGCAAATTAGTTTTATTTTTATCAGTTTCATGTCATGCTTCTATTTTGTATTGTAAATGTGGAAAAATGAGTTGGAAAAATTATTTTTTGAACACCACTGTAGGAAAATAATCTTTAGATTATTTTAATTGATATTTTACTTGATATTGTGTTGGCTTAAACCAAATGCAATTGTTAATTGGCTACTATCTGAAGTACATATCATTTAATACTGAAACTGGCCAACAAATGCTACTCATTGGCATTATATTAAAGTTGAAAATAAAAAATTTATTACATTATGTATTTTTCTCACAGCTGTTTGTTTATTCAGGCTCTACATAATTTAGATATCACAGGTTCTATTTGGTGTAAAGCTGATTCTCTAATGATTTTATATTTTAACTAGTGTGCACGACCCGTCAAGAATGACGGGATTCAATATTTTTTTGGAATTTTTTTCCAGAGAACATTACAAACAAATATATCTATCCTAACAGTACCCGTGATAAAAACACATTCTTGTACTTTTGCACTAATGAAACTCGTATCACAGATACAAGCACAACAATTCTTATGAGCGTGTCAGAGAAAAGTCCGCTCCAAACAAATAAATCAAGGAGATTATTAGGTAGTAGCTGGAGCCGTGAAAATTCCACGGATATTGTCATCGTTGAGCTAGGTGGACCCGTGAAAATATTCTGTCAACATTACCTAACCTATCCTGATGAAATATCAAACATATCAATGCATGTAAAAGCCATCTTTTAATGTTATTTTGAGGAATTTGGTATCCCTGATATCGCAAACTCGCATGAAATCATAACAGATGGACTAAGTAACTAAGGAAGGATCAAGCTGCCTGATTTCCTTTTTTTGGTCCTGATACAGTCCTGCTCAAGCTCTTCTTTTGTGTTCTCTGTCAAGTCTTCTTTGTCTTCCCTGAAATGTTTTCATTTTATTTAATTGAAAATTTTCACGCATTAAAGATAAACTTATGTTTCTGAATGTTTCTAACCGCAAAACCTTTCAAATTTAAACGTAATCAGTATCCATTACAACAAACATCCTATGTTTCTTGAAAACAGACACCAAACAAATAAACAGTGGACCCCCGCCATACGACATTAATCCATTCTGGAGTTGGGATCCTAAGGCAAAATTGTCATATGGTGGGCAATAGAAAACTATGATAATTAGCTAATGCGTGCAAAACCCCAGGCAAAAATGATAAAATTTTATAAACTTTGCATTTCTTGATTATTTCCAGCTTTGTTTCCACAGGTAATCATCCCTTTAACATCACTAGCAATCGTATGACCCATGGTTAACAAATTAAAGTTTGAACAAAGCACTAAAATGCGCAATAAAAACAAAATCACTAGCACTCACACGAGAATAAGTCTTTACAAAACACGAGCAAGATTCTGAACTGAACGAGTGATAAACAATGAGAGAGAGAGAGGCAGCATTCCGGCTAGTAGGAGATCAGCATCTTAGTGACGTATGCAGTGATGCACAAAGTGCCGTATTAGCGTGGTGTGTGGCGAGTGACTTGCAGTCATACGCATGCACATCAACCACCAAGTTTGAATTTTGGAATTTTTAGCTGCACGAAAGAAGTTGTTATTGATGCCGGAAGGCAGGGAAAAATCCGTAACAAGGGAACAAAACAACTTTGTATTTCACTTCATAACTTGTAAAAAATGTAATCTGGGAATGCCATAACCCAGGAGTCCACTGTATAAATTAATATACAAATACTACGGATCTTATTAGGTTAGATTTTATGGTAGATTATAGATGCCCAATCATTTACCTAGCCTATTAAAAATATGTAAAAAGGATGAATAATGAGCATTCAATGTCATTTAAATATAAGTTGAAGTTGCAGTTGCAAATGGTAGATCTTAAAGGCTGACATGACCAACCACATCTTTAAATTGTTGAGCTTTTTTTGTGAAGTTTTCAAGTGTCAGTATTGTTTTGCTTTTCTAAACGTTATGTTTCTTGGTACTATGCTTCAGAAATTGTACCTTGTGCATCTGCCAAGTGCTTCATTACATTATACATTAAGTTAATCATTTTTGTAATTATCAAAATACGTGCAGAAAGTACCGAGATGTGTTATTTGACAAATAATTGGTCAGGAAGGCTTTGAGTGAATCAGAGAGTGATGGTAAATTTTCTGCTTACTGGAACTCCGTTTAGGGGAAAGATATGTTTGGATTTCAATTTTTCAATTTAGATTTCAAATCTATTTACTAAGTTTGGTTTTAGATGTAGATATGCAAGATTAGAGTGCATTGTTAGTACAGTGTTCATTGAAATGCCCGATTCTATTAAATTAACGGTTTGCGCGAATTTTTATTAGCTCCACGAAGTGCATAACTACAGGAGTAAGTACGAATGCCAAAATGAACATATGTAGTGTAGCAAGTTAACTGATATAGCACTAATTAAAATGGCCAATATCTCCACAATTTTTTATCACTAAATTTATGATGTAAGGGAAACTTCAGTGTGAAAATTGTGGCAAAATAGGTTTCTTGGATCACACAAAGATTAAAGCATTTCAAAGTTACAGCTGATGGTGGGTCAGCTGACTTGGTCAACCTGATGATTAGACATCCCAGAGGTTTTTTGTTGCCTCAGAAATAGGAATTAAAACATTAAATAATAAAATTCTTGATTACCCATGAAAATACAGAGAAAACCAAATCTTTATTAAGAATGATTAATTCATAAAATTAATTAGCACTGCTGAAAGTAGTGTATGAAAGAAAATTATTTAGATGATGTGTGTACTAAACCTAATAAATTTTGCTTGTTCATTAGTACCCATTCTTAGGGAATGCAACTGTTTGATTTGTTAGAATTAGCACTCCCAAGAGGGAGATGTGAAATCTTTTGCTGAAAATAATTTTGTTAAAATAAAATGAGTTTTAACTTTTTTACAGACCATCATTTCTTGGTTAGCACTTCATTTAGTTCATGTTAGTTTGACAATTTTCATCTTTTTATCCTTCATAAATATTTTCAATCTTGCTCTTTCTCTGAACAAGGCATGAAGAATGTAGTGCACAGATTTTTTATTCCTTTAACTCTATGTTAACACGTTCCTTGCATATTGGGCCATATGTGTACCAATAGGTAAATTGCTCATTCACATCCCGGTATAAATGAATGAAAAATTCAGCTCTTTTGTGACCTTCTTAACAGACGATTGTTTACATACCAGGTGAAATGTCTTGTGGAATTGTATTTTTAAAAAAGGATAGAAGTGCATTCTGGCATAAAAGTCAATTTCCCTAATCTGCTATTTACAACCTAACCAATCCAACCATTAACAACCGTGGAAAAGCAGGGAACGTGTTAAATGGTTTCTCCTGCCTTCCCTAACCACTTTTGCTGTGGTTTGGGAGGCTTATAACTTGCAATCTAAACTAACTTATCTATTCTAATCAATGCTCAGATCAGCAGGATAAAAGGTCTTTAACACGTTCACTGCATTTCCGCGGCTGTTTCGGTGTGTTTGGTTAGGTTGTTATTAGTAGAATAGGGAAATCAGTTTTCCAGCGTGAACAAATTTTCATTCTTCCTCATGAATATGAAAAATACAATGGCACAATAACATTTCACCTCTTATGACAATCATTTTCAAAAATGTCATGAAATAGAAAAAATGTGATTCATTTATACCGGCACGTGAATGGGCAATTTACCTGTTGGTCCACCTGTGGCCCAATACGCAGTGAACGTGTTAGTAGAAATTTTGATGGTGATGAGAACCCAGAATCTTCTCTGCTGGAAATTAAGATCAGGAACCAAATCTTGCCTCTGCCAATGCAATCCTATAGACAAAACTCAATTGCAGAAGTCTTTTCAAGGGTGCAAGTGGGCATATCAAAGATAAATCTGAGCATTGAAGAAAAGTTATGGCCACTGTCATCTGTGATGCAGAATGGATTTGATGGTTGACTTCCTCAGGGGCAAGAAATCATAACAGTTGGTCATTATTAACACATTGACTGCAATAGACTAAACTGAAGTTCGATATCCAACTCAAATTTCAATTCAAAAGTTGTTAAGAATTTTATTAAAAGCAAACATTTGGGTAAAATAAATACCATTAATTTAAAAGGATTGTTGAAAATTTTTCAAACCACCCATCAATGGGTCATTTTCTAGCAGGAAAAACTTAAGCAGTGGGTCATACCGCAATGAATGTTTTGAGGCATTTTCAAAAAACTTGAAAAAACAATTGCACAATAGTGTCTTGGTGATTTTTGAATTTCTCAACCTTACTGAATTTTTCCAGTTCATCATGCGTTGAAAGACAAAGAAAATTGCTTATATTTTTTATCATTGTGATTTGATTTACATTTTTATTATTTACTTCATATTTTTTGGTGTGAAGATGATGTTCATACATCAAAATGGTTATAAATAGAGAGTAATATTGAATTTTATAAAGTGTTCTAGTAAATATGATAAGCAATGTTCTTCATCATTTAATGCGTAATGAACTGGAAAAAAATCTGTTAGGTTGAGAAGTTAAAAAATATTATTTCGTGTATAAAGCATTTTATTTAACTAGAATGTTGTCAGATGATTCGGGGGTAAACCAATCTTACTTGGTACTATAGTTTCTATTAATAAAATTTTTCTGAACTGTTAAAAGTCTGAATTTTTTTATTAAAATGGGCTTACATGTGAAAAAATGTGGAGCTCCAATTTTCTTTCTCTTTTTTGTATGTAATTTTATCAAACAAGTACTTATATGTCAGGAAGATGTTGTGATTGATATGTCAGTTAACAATCAAGGTCAAAAATCTTTTGCTATCAAGGACAAGTGAAGTGTGGTTGCATGTGTTAGTTGAAGTGATTTCTTGTGGCAGGAACCCAATTTGCATGATGCCATGTTCACTTTACTGCAGTGAAGAGTACTAAAACTTGCACTTCATTGAAAATGTACCTTCATGGCAGTATATTCTGTATTGAGTATTTTAAGTGTCATAAGGATATATATATATATGGATAGATAATAATTTTGGAGAGCCTCTGAAGAACTAGATAGTTCAGCAGTGATGAATTACTAAAACATTGATTTTGTGTGTCACACTTCACTTGTTCTCAAAGCCAAAGATTTATGATGTTGATTAAGTGCTCACAATTCAATAACTAACAATTATAGAAATTGTGATAAAAGCTTTGACTTTTAAAAATGGAAGTATGATTAAACTTGTAAGTAATTGAGAAAAGACCTTAAACCCAAGTGAAAACTAAAGTCTTTGTAACTACTTAACATAGTTGTTTTCTTTTACATTTATTTACAATTCTTTTAACAGTATGAAATATTCTGGGGTGTTCAGCACAGAGACCTTTTATAAAGTAAGCTAAATTACTACTTGAAAAATTCAAAGTTTTCTTTGAAAGTTTTGGATTTATGTTGTAAATATATAATTTGGGATCCTTAACTGGTAAAAATATTTTTTGGATTCAAATAAAATAACGTAAATTGTTGTGGAAAAAGTCTTGAATTGGTTGGTGAAAACATTAGGTTTACATGTAAGCTAGTTAAAAGTTAAGCCTGTTAATGTCAACATCACTCATTTTCACAACCCAAAAATAGAAAGCAAATAAGATATGAAAATACAAAAGACTAAAATCAATAAAGGTAATTACTGGCTCAGTACTGAAGTGGAGCAGTTTTGGTATGTCTACAAATAAAAATATTTTCTAATTTTGAAGGAGTAATGGGTGAGCTTGATGCCATGAGCTTAAAACTGTGTTCAAAATAGGATTGTCAAATTGTGCAGCTTGACTTCTTGTATTTATGAAAAGAGATGCAATGTATAAACCTGTAACAGACTATGTATATTTTTATAGTTCACAAGCTTGTTTTCTATACTGTGGTAGCATTGAAAAATTGTGTGGTCTGGCTTTGCTCATTGCATGGGAAAAATTAGTAGGCTATTTAAGCTGTAAACTGTCATAGTACTTTCTTTTTCAACTTTTATTTCATTGCATCAATTATTCCTGCCTTGCCATTTCTATGTGCAGGGTAGAGACACCTCTGTGCATAGATTCATCATTCCCTTAATTTCATTCTTAATGACATCCTCTTTTCTCTCCTCAGAATGCATTTGTTGTTGTTTGGAAGGTTTCAGCTAAATGATTTGTTAGTATAGTTATATGTTTTACTAATTCAACAATTTTTTATAATTATATATTCTGTCTTTGAAAATTAGCACTCACAGAGGGTAGATTTGAGATTCCTGATCTAGAGGTTAGGAAGGCTTATTTAACAAGTTTTTTGTTTTGCTGTGGCTTTTTTTTTCAGCATCTGACTTTCTTCTTGAACTTCTTTCATGAACATGTTTCTCAGCTTACCGTTTCCTTTTGCAGGAGACCTTGTGTTGAAACATTCCCTTAACTCTGTATTTAATGGGGCCTGCCTTTTTTGGAACATTTTTGTTTTGGGAAGGAAGAGGTTTAAATTAAATTGTCTAATGCCATCTATATAATTTGAATTTATCTTTCTTCTATTTATGAAAATGATGTGGTATAGTTCATTTCTATATCATTAGTGTTGACTTATGAATCTATTGTGTCATTAGAATTATTATTCAATTGCGTTAGTTACACTAGTTCAGGTGTAGAATGACCCTAGTTCATTGATAAATCGAATGGTGTTAAAATTTACAAGCTTACAGTAAACTCCTCAGGGGTAGGGGTTCTGTGCCTAACCCAATTTTTGACTGTTTTTGTACTCATTTCTACGTTTAATTCTCAGTATTTCGTTTCTCAAGCGCTACTCTTTGGGACATAATCACTTTGAAAACCGCAGCTCCAAAGAGACGGTTTCTTTGCTTTGTATCTTCAGTCAAATAGGTTGGTTGGAAGTATTTCATTATTGGTAAATTTCCGTGAGTTTTCAACCCAATCAATATATAGTTACAAGAGTCTGAAGTCAAATATAATAAAATCTCCAGGATTGTAAAAACTTTTAAATTCTCGCTACTCATAAGCATTATCGATCGGCAGCGAACGTAAGAGTTTTCCGTTAATAAAATTGAACTATTTCTGTTGTCGCCAGGTCGAGAGGCGTGAGAAAGACGCCGCTACACCAACATGCCGCAGAACGAGCACATAGAACTCTTCCAGAGGCGACACGGCAAGCGCTTCGACCACGATGAAGTCCAAAGAAAGAAGGCTGCACGGCAGCCAAAGAAGGAGGCGAAAATGGCTCAAAAATTGGTAGGAATAAAGGCCAAACTCTTCGCTGAGAAGAGAAGGAAGGAAAAGATTCAGATGAAGAAAGCCATCAAAGCGCACCAAGAGAAGCTGGCAAAGAAGAAGAAGCCAGAGGAAGTGCCGGAGGGTGCTGTGCCATCTTATCTGCTTGATCGTGAGGGCCAGAGCAGGGCCAAGGTCCTCTCGAACATGGTCAAGCAGAAGAGGAAGGAGAAGGCTGGTAAATGGACAGTCCCTCTACCCAAAGTGCGTGCTCAGTCTGACGCAGAGGTCTTCAGGGAGCTGAAGTCAGGCAAGCGACAGAAGAAAAGCTGGAAGCGCCTGGTGACGAAAGTAACCTACGTTGGAGATACGTTCACACGTAAGCCTCCAAAATACGAAAGATTCATTAGACCTATGGGCTTAAGGTTTAACAAAGCACATGTGACTCATCCAGAACTGAAGGCTACGTTTTGTCTGCCCATCATTGGGGTGAAGAAGAACCCCAATTCTGTAATGTACACAACCCTGGGAGTTATCACCAAAGGTACAGTCATCGAAGTTAACATCAGTGAATTGGGACTTGTGACACAGACTGGTAAAGTTGTATGGGGTAAATACGCTCAGGTTACCAATAACCCTGAAAATGACGGTTGCATCAATGCATTACTGCTGGTATAAATAAATGATTATGGGATCTCCGGTTTTAATTTAATACCCTCCATGGTTTTGTAAACAGTTTTTGTTTGCCTATAATTGAGGTAGTCAAACAGCAGCAAGCAGTTTTAGACATCACAAGACCCTAAATTAACTGGAAATGTGTGGTTTTGAGCCCGTTTTAATTTTCACCTATTCTATCTAAAAATCTATGTCGAGTCTCAAATTAAATCCAAAACTTTCCCTATTTTTTTTTTCAATCAGTTTCGAATTTTTTTTCTGTTTGGGAGGAATGAGAGCAGAGGACCCTTCACCTCCCACTACATGGGACTAAATTCATGTTTGTACGCTTCATGGTTCAGGAATTACCTTACTCTCCCGGACAACTTGGTGTCTGAAAACATGTAGCTGGATAGCCCAACAATTTAAAATTTTTCGTCTGTTCTGTACCTACTCCAGGCGCAGGCGCGCAACAATGCAAAGATTACAATTATTCATGAAATTTAGGATATTTGTCTACCACAAACTAGGTACTCTACCGAAAACTCATTGTAGCCTTAACATGTTGAATGTTCTAGCATACATCTCATGGAATTTAAGAATAACAAAAAATTTTGGCTAGTATTCAGAGCGATTGTGCAAAACAGTTACTCTATGTGGGAATGAGAGTTGCGATGAAAGACAGAAAATAGAGTTTCACTACAGTCGCCATTGGTAGCTCGGTTGACTGGGCAAGAACACGGTACCAAGGCAACAGTTAGAGGTACTTAGCAGACGATCTTGCAAGGTTCTTAAATTTACATTCAGTGCTAATCATCTCTGAGGCCTTAGACCTGTAAATCTGTTATCGAATTAAATATCTTTTGAGGTGGGCTTGTTGATCAAGAAACACAGGATCGTTTAACAGCGTCGTCTATATAGGCATGCTACTACTTTCCACTGCACAGAGCACCTTTGTAGATCCCTTGAAAAGCCGCTATCCCATCACAATCTGAATTGTTCAGAGTTTTCCGCAATACACGCTATGCATAGTATAGGCATGCCTGGCCTTCAAATGTTAACGTACGAAACACTAACGTAATCGAAACTAAAACGTTCGGCGGCATTTTATTATTCAAATGGTGAAACTTGAGTAAAATACAATAAAATAAATTGGAAAGGTTTTGCTCTAAAAAATTAAAGTTGGCTCATTTCTACTGGAGGCTGCCCCCAGGCATGTAGAATTCCCATTTTGTTGCAGCTAGTGACCAAATGCTTGATAAATACATTCTAAATTTTAATTTTTATTTTTGATATTCACATCCCTTTATAAAACCCCCACAATTCTTCCGTTTTTAAGAAGGGTTTCTTTCCAACTCTTTATCCTTTCATTTCGGCACGGAAATTAAAGTGATACTTCTTTAGGCATTTGCAGAAAAATCAAGACAGCAGTTCAACATTTTCCGATAGCGTTAGATTAAACCTTCAACAATACATTCCCAATCCATACTTTTCCTCTTCGTAGCGCTTATGTTCTTCGTTAATGGCGTGTTCGCTGAACTTTTTCTCCTTCATGAGCCTAATCCTGCGCTCGTGACGGAGCTTGTCTTGGCGGCGCCGCTCCTCCTTGTGCGCTTTGCAGCGAAAGTTGTAGCTGTTGCGCTCCCTGCTCTCCTTATAGACGTGCGAGAAGCCCAGGTACAGGCCCGTCATCACCAGCGGCAGCGTCGGGGTCACTGCGCCTGTAAAAACACAGATCTGAATTGCTCCCAAAGTTTGACATTGTATCCCTAAGGTATAACCTTAGCCTGGTTTGAAATGCAGGAATTTCTATATCTGTACAAAATACTTCTTTAGCATAGTTTGAAATAACGCTGGATACGAAAAAGTTGGGAAGTTTTAGAAGAAATTGAGATGCACGAAGCTACTGTGCAGTACACTGACGTACTTTTCAAAAGCTGCTAGGGGAAAAAATACGCTAAACTGAACGTCACTAATATCCGCACACTTATGTTAAAAACGTAGGAAGGAAGGAGGGCTGAAACCATGAACTGCCAGTTTAGTGCTGCTTAAGATACTGTCAGCCTTTCGTGGAGTTTTGTTCTGCCCTTAAACGATGGTTGACAACATTTAGTCAAATAACCCTTCTATGTTCGCTTCGTCTCTGCTAAATGAAATTTCATACCATGTAATATCGAGCTGCGCAATTCCTGATTTAGATGAAGCAGTAGTGAAAATTAGATGAAATAGTTGGTTAAAGTCTCTGAGCACTACAAACGCATTCTAAAAAAAGAGGAAGACACCCATTATGGTACAGCCAGGTTGCCTTTATGCCTCATGGTTGCCTTCAGCCAGGCAACCGAAAATCTATGCACAAAGTGTATTCCTACAGAAAATCCTCGGCTCAAAAAAACCGCAAGAAAGAACGCGCCAATTTGTATAGATACAAGATCAGATTATAAGTTGCTTCCTCTAACACAAAAAGGGTGCTGTATAGAGAGGAAAGAGTGAAAAGACAGTTCAACAGAGTTAAGGAAACTGGGAACCTATGCACGTTATGTCTTCACACACAATATCCCCTGCGCAATCGAACAGCAAGTTCGGAAGGTTATGAGACAAAATAAAAGTTGAAAAAAAACAAGAGTGACTGAGAAACGGGACTGGAGTAAGCTGATACGAAGAAAATCCGCAGCTGCATGTACTCTAAGTTTTTAGGGTTTCAACAAAATAAAACTCGCCTAGCTCAATTTGAAACAATATGTCTTCCCCTAGGAGGCGCCAATTTCCATATAAACAATTTTTTATTCCTCCGAGAAGCTCAACAGTGAACATTGCAAAATTTCCACCTCGCGTAGAGGACCGAAAAAATTTGCTCATGTTCAAAGCTTTAACGTCTACATATCACAAGCCAGTGATACTTGAAGATTGACAAAATCAATCCATAGCGGAATGTCGAAGCAAGACCAGGCACGATTGTTTAAGGCAGTGTTATTCACTAATTTTTGCAAGAGAGCCGCTTTGATTTAAATGCATTGATTGAGAGAGCCACAGCTACTGCAAGTTAGCTTATAATATATAAATTGTACATTAATTTGTATGTTTTTCGAGAGCTACGCAATGAATGCCACTGGTTTAAGGCGTCACCGTTCATGCTGTCTTGCGAAGCCTAGAGACAATAAATTCTGAGGCAATGAAAATCGAAATTTAGAAGCATTTCCCGTTAGGTATATTGTGCAGGAAAATTGAAGGCTCGTTTACTTTCCACGTTACACCATCTAAAAGCTTCTATATTTTTATGCAAATCACAGCTTTACCTTAGCCAGGCAATGGTTAACAATTCACGCGCATGTCTACTATTCGTCCAAACAAATTAATTTATTATTAAAAAGTTTTAGCCTCCCTTTACCACGACAAAGATGTTCAAAGAGAGGAAGGATGAAGGCACCATTTAGTATGGAGTTAAGGAAACATGGAATC
>JACJUY010004737.1:45963-64206 GCA_014220935.1 Platorchestia sp. MABIK
GGTATAAGTAATTTGTTGGAAGTAAAGTAAAATGGGTGGATCAAAATAATTCTGCGTCTAAGGCAGGGAGGTTGACATTCAGAACTACATTTTTTTATTCCTACGTATAGACTAGTATTCCAATCAAGGGACTGGGAGAAAATGTCATTTACTGTATGTTAAAGTAAATTAATTAAATATTGCATGCCTCGTATCTTTGAACCTGTAGCCAACACACATTTTTCAACGTGATGTTTGGATTCATTGAATGAAAATACATGAGAATCAACTAATATCATTTAAGAAGCACACAACTTCTCAAAATTTGTTTACCAGTGTAATTTATACCACTGCCACAATTAACTTATACCACTACCACAATTAACTTATACCACTGCCACAATTAACTTATACCATTGCCACAATTAGTTTCTACCACTGCCGTAATTAACTTATACCACTGCCACAATTAACTTATACCACTGCCACAATTAACTTATACCACTGCCACAATTAACTTATACCACTGCCACAATTAACTTATACCACTGCCACAATTAACTTATACCACTGCCACAATTAACTTATACTATTGCCACAATTAGTTTATACCACTGCCGTAATTAACTTACACCACTGCCATAATTAACTTATACCACTACCACAATTAATTTATACCACTGGCAAAATTTACTTATACCACTGCCATACAGGGAGGGGCGAATCAAATTCCCGCGTTTTGGAAGGACAACGTCACAAGAAGAAATTCTTGATTTTTCAGGAGAACTAATTTTAACTTTGCAAAATGCTTTACGGAATTAGTTTTGATCGAAAAAAGGAACCCTTCCTCTCGATTAATTCTGAAGGTACAGCTATGACTGTTTTGTACAAAATTCTGGTGGTTAAAGTAAAACGGTCCCGATCATCCACTTTTCTGGCTGGCGACTGAGCCACACGAAAGACAAAGTAGAGCCTTGGCTGGGCCTTGGGAGGCAGTTCGCCATCATACGCTGCGCCACCACTAATCTTTGCCCGAGCTTTCCTGTACCCTGAGAAGGCCTGCGCTGCGCGCACAACTTCACCGCCACTGCTATTGGAGTCCCAGCCCTGAGAGGTGGGAAGGAGTGGTTCCCATACCGGGGGGCTCGACGTCACTCTTCGCAGCTCTTCGCTTAGGCTGCTGCGGGGCCGTGTTGCGACACGAGGTGAGGCTCGCTAGCTGTCAGCCAGACGTCTCCCTCGCCCCTTGCTCACTTTTAGTAATAAGTGGATGATCCCATAGGACCGAGCCGTTTCTCTAAAACTTTCCCACCAGGATTTGTGCCATAGTGTACTCATTAATTTCCATTATTCTCTAATTCCGTGATACTTATTCTCTTAATTCAGCGATACTTATTCTCTAGTTCTAATAATTTATTCTTGCATTAAGATATGCTTAATCATTGTTTCTAACTTCTCATGTCCTGTGTGCAGGTGCCTGTGTGAGGTCCCGGCACGGACGAAGAGAGCGGATACTAGTTGCTTTTCAATAAAGAAAATTTTGTCCTTTAGGAAAGGAATAACTTTCCAGTTAACTTATACACTTGTTTCCTTCAGCCTATAAACTGTAGGTGGAAAGTAGGATTGATCAATTTAAATCTCAAACAAATCCTTAAGATTTTTGTATAGGTTTTACCAAAATACGTACAACGAAATTGCGAATTTAAAGTCAGTTTTCCAAAATTTGGAGTTATGACCTTGTTCTTCCCAATGAGCGAAATGTCCTCGTTTTGAAAGGCCATAACCACAAGTCAAATGCCTGTGTTTTGAAAGGCTATTGGGAAAAGTAAAAGAGTGTTTACAGAATTATTTGTTGTTTCATTCGAATGAGTGTACAATGTCGTTTGTGCGCTCTCTTTTTGAAAAATTAGATTTTATGTTAGTTTAAGCCTCCCTAACCGCTAAACATAAAGAGCCTTTCAAAAAGAGGAAGGAGGAAGGTACCAGTTGGTATGAAGATAATGGAACGCGGAATCAATGGAGAAGGGTCATAGAAACAGTGAGTTGAGAAAGAAGTTCATGAAACAAGATAAATTTGAAGAGGAAAGAAGTAGGTGCTGAAAAACAGGACAACGCTTAACCGAAAAAAAGATGGCCCTTTAACGTAACAAAAAATATTTTCTTTCGACAAAAAGAAGGCCTACTTAACTCTCAGCTCAGGCCCTCACACTTTTTCCCCTGGGAGCGCTGATTCCCACAGATACAATAGTCGTATCCTTCAGAGAGGTCACTTTTTGAAAATGGCATCAGAAGATGGTGGTGACCACCACCATCTTACCATCACCACCACAGCCGCTGCGCACCTTTCAAATCTCGGGCATTTGATTTGCCCCACCCTGTATCCATTGATAAAAAAAACGTTTAAATGATATTTTTTGTTATTTTTATTCAAGTTAACGTTTCTGAATTAGGATCAAAGTTTTATAGATGTTTCTTTACTCATTTCATTTTATTTTTTCTGAATTTTTTTTTATTTTCGTAGGTATGTTTCTTGTTTGTTTCAGCACTGAAGATGGAATTATAATTTTCCGAAACGTTTGCTTTAATAAAAAATAATAAAAATTATCATTTATACGATATTTCTATTTTTCATCTTACGCGTGAGATTCCCTGAGAACATACTTTCTGGAAATATAGGACCCATTGAGTATTAAAAAAGATGCGGTTAAATATGAAAAAATGCTCGTGTAAAACAAACAACCCAACCGTGATTTCTTTCAATTTTGTTCAACAAATAAGTCGTGGTCACTATTACACCGCAGAGAATTTTGGTCGTCGAATTGAATGCTTGTTTTTTGTGTATTTGTTTTCTTTTATTTGTTTTTCGGTTTACTTGTGCTGAGAGCCTGATTTTGGTTAAATGAGATCCAAAATCTGTACAATTAAAAGAGCTGCGTCCGTCTGTCTGTCCGAAGCCAGCCTGCCGTGTGTGATGAGCGTATCTGTGATACGAGCTTCATCAACTCCACAATTTCCAGCGTATTAATCCATCAGATTCGAGCAGGAATGAATATCACGTGAATCATTATGAAGTAGGAACGTGTGTCATGTGATCTATTGAACATTATTGTACATTTTTGACGGGCCGTGTGCACTCGGCCTCATCAACTCTCGAGAGATTGAATTTTTTTATTCTACGGCCCTTCTTTCCTTTCGCCTTCTTTCTTACTTCAAATAATGGAGGCTGAACTAGTGGCCAGTAAAAGGAGGAACTAAACGTATTCCATCCCGAGCTCGGGGCTCTCAACTGAACAGAAAACCTTTGTTTGGTTATTTGAATTTGTCTTTAATGCTATTTCAGTCTTTTACAGTGTTTATAGATGCATTATTGCCAGTTAACGTACTGGTCAGTCAAAAAAAAAGTGAATGACGACATTGATGATGTAAAAAGACGTAAGAACAATGATGCATTTAAAATGAAGGCAACAAATAAACTGTAATTCAACTTTAGGGTTTGGAAATGTAATTCAACTTTTAAATTTAAAAGTGAGATTCAACTTTGGAGTTTGGAAGTAAAATTCAACTTTGGGGTACCGAAATGGAATTCAAATTTGAAATTTGGAAGTGAAATTCAATTTAGAGGTTTGAGAATGTAATTCGCCTCTGGGATTTAAAAATGGAATTCAAATTTGGAGTTTGGAAATTAAATTAAATTTTGGGATTTAGAATTGAAATTCAACTTTAGGGTATAGGAAGGAAATTTAACTTAAGGGTAAAGAAATGGAATTCAACTTTGAAATTTGGTTATGTAATTCAACTTCGGACTTTGGAAATGTAATTCAACTTGAGGTTTGGAAATATAGTTCAACTTAGAGAAATAAAATCCACTCTTGGAGTTTGAAAATATAATTTTACTTTAAAATCAATTTGAAAAAATTTTTTACATTCAAGTCCTTCATCGGAGTCCTTTATATGCCATAATAAGACACATTATCTCATCATCATATGTTAAGAAATGGGCAGAAAAACGGGGATGTTTTTCTATTTTGGTTTGTTAATTTTTTCCTAAAAAATACATAGAAATACGGGTGCTGAAAAAAAGGACACCATGAGTATGATAATCTTTAAAAGATTTATACTTGTAAATTCATCTTCAATTTTTTTTAGCAGTAAAATGCGTGATATAGGTCCTAAATATTTAAAACTAGAAAATATCGTAGAACGAATTTTGGGAGGGTACGTGCTCTGATTATTGAAATTATTCAAGATGGTTTCAGATTTTTTAGATTATTCAAGATTTGTTGTGATTATTTGAGATTTGCTGCGATTTTTGAGATTATTTAAGATTTGCAGCGATTATTTGAAATTAATAAACAAAACAAACAAACAAAAAAGCGATTATTTGAGGTTATTTGAGGCTATATGATACTAGTTAAAGCTGCTTGAGATTTTTTGAGATTGTTTGAGGCTATTTGAGACTATTTAAGACTATTTGTGAATATTTGACGGCATTGTTTACGTAGTTAATTTCACATATTTCTCCAATTATGTTGTAAGTATTTTGGTTGGTATTGTAAAATAATCTTTTTCTTTTCGCTGACTCCTGTGAACTTTTCATGCCAGTATTATTAGTGTAGGAAATATCATATATTTATGTTGGGGTAAAACATTTTATGTTCTCCGAGCTCGTTAATTGGCATACTTCATAGTTGATACGTAATCGTGAAAAAAAAGTTCCGAATATCGACCTCATTGTCTTAGATGCACAATTATTTAAATCTACTAATTTATTTTCAATTTTAATTCCTGCATCGCACGTTCCTAATCTTGTACTTCAATGCAAGTGGACACTAATAAAAATGTGTCAACAATTCATCGTCATTGGTATGATGTTTTTAAACTAGTATTTACATGCATTATCAAACGTTGTTTATGCAACAAAGGGAACGCATTTTTCCATGCTGTTCTCTCAATCATTTGTTCAGACTATTAACATGAGTAGCACGACACCTTTGTGTGTATATCAACTAAGGATCATTATGTTGAAACATTTTAAAAACCAATGACGTTTTTCTTAACAGTTTCTGATCCTACTGGAAAATCATTCATGATGAATTTCCATCTATTCAGTAGAACCCAACGAATAATATTTAAGTTATAAATTCAAAAATCAGTGTAATACATTTAGTGGATCATTTTTATTAGAAATAGCTTTTTCTTTAACTCTCTCTATATATATTTTTTTTGCATGCACGGATCGACATTGCTAGGTAATTTTTCAGTGGACTACAAAAGTGCTACAAACAATCTTTTCCACTGTAAATAATAGAAAATATTTAGATAAATCATATGTAAAATATATTTACTAAGGTTGGTTAAAAATATATTTTGCAAAGCAAAATTTCAAGCCTCAATCTTGCAAGCCTTGCAAGATTTATGTAGGCTAAGTGATGATAGGAAGCATAGATTTAGAGTGTATCACATTTAAAAAAAATTATATTTGTTTGCACCTTGCATATTTGAAACGATCATTATTTATTTTTAAAAGCTTCTGCAAACCTTCAACACCATCAACTTCTGGTTGACCGTGGTTTTTTTAGGGTAATTTTACTACAGCTGCTGTTTTTTTGCCTGTTTGTTTATGTAATTCAGCTGACTTGGTAGATTTGCGGCGAGTGTGGTTCTGTGGGACCCGCACAAGTACAGAAAAAATAAGGTATTAGGATTATATAAAATTTGTCTGATGGTAAAAGATTAGTTTCATTCCTATGTTAAATCGTACTTTTGATGTTAATTTATCGTTTAAATTATTTTCTAGCAGATGTACAACAAATGCCTATTACAACAAACTTGGGAAAAAAAAGACCCTTTCTGTATATTCAATAATAAAAATGGCCAAAAGTGAAACAGAAGTCTATGTTAGTTGGCTAAAAAGTTTTGTTGTAAATTATTTAGTTAAGATTGAAGAGTACTGTCATACGTTTACCTTGGCTAACATATGATGTATTAGTTGCAAATTTGCTATCACTATTTCTGATGTAACTTCTAATCTCCCGTATTAACTGATCTTCTTGAGTGTAGGTTCACATAAAATACTGGAAAGCCATGTAAATTATTTTTTTGAGCAATACATGTTGATTATACAATGTTTTTTGTTATGGAATAATGTTTTTATTAATATGAGTTGCTATTTGACATCATTGAAGGATTGTGAAGGCAGAACATTGTCTTCCATAGGTCAAGTAAATTACTCGCAAGGAAAATGTTACTGAGTCAAGCTTTGTAAATTTTTTGCAATAAATATTACATACTCAATTGAATGAGTTGGATCTATTTTTGAACCTTAACTTGGGCCGCCATTTTTTGAGGAGTTGTATTATTGGGACATGCTATTATGCAAACAATTGCATTTTTTTGTTGAAATAATGAAAAGCTTTATCTTCAAAGATTTTTTTGCTGCTATTTCAAGCAAATGAATTCTTACTCTTCCTGCAAGCTGAGGTATATAATTTTGTTTTCTTGATTTACTCCTCTGGCTGCTAGGTAGCTAGTATGTTGTTTATCTCAATGCCATGTAAAATTGATTTTTTTGTTATTGTTTCTTTCATTTTTTGAACTTTGTGTTTTTTTACTACATATTTCTGCCTTAGTTTGAACAGTTTTAGGGCTCATGCATTTGTAGAAAAGCTTTGAGATTGCTTTATTAGACCCAGACAAACACAATAAAAATTTGCAACTACATCTAGAAGTCCTTGTATTTTTTCTGGACTATTTTGAAATAGTAATATTAAATTTGAGCTATTTAAACAACTGATTGCAAAATTTTTGCACTTTTGATTTTACCTTTTCCAAAGATAATATCTTGTCTGCATGAAAGTATGTATATAAACTGCTTTATTATGCTCAGACTCAAAAATTATTTTAATATTCAAATAGAAAGGTTTTTTTTTCTGTTAAAAATATTTGACTAATGAAAAAGCTACAAATTATTTTATTAAATGAAAACAGAACTTTAGGAATTATTTTATTAGTTATGGTTGGGCAATTCTATAATTAAATCTTGTGCATTTTGGACATTATTGTGACAAGATTATTTTTGAGATATTTTTATCCTTTCTTGATATGCATTGTTAGATTTGTAGATTAAAGTAAATTAAAGTTATTAAAATAGTTCTTCAATTTTAATTTTTAAATTCAGAAATCTATTGCCAAACTTGAATATGATCCTATTGAGTTTGGGTAGCATGTCAAGCATCACTAAGATCAATAGTAGTAGCTTTCATCAGTGTAGAAAATTAATTAGCTATTTATTAGTACTTAAATCATCGTGGAAAAATGATTAACCATTTATTAGTACTTGCATCATTTTGGAGAAATAATTAATCATTTATCAGTACTTTCATCAGTGTGAAGAATTAATTAACTATTTATTAGTACTTTCATCAGTATGGAGAATTAATTAACTACTTATTAGTACTGTGCGTGCATTTGTTCGTACATGCGTCAGTACCACGCCTTCATTACGGGTGCCGCAGAGCGCCGTGCTGATAACGCGGATGTCGTGGGTTCGATCCCCATACTGGCCACCAATATGCGTACCAGAGGATTGAGATACTCTGGAGAACTGCAACATTTACTGATGACAATGTTGTTACAGGGTGGAATGCGGTCCAAATGCGGCTCTGATGGCCCCGCACCTTAATTTATACGTGGCATCTTGCTGAATCAGCATGCGCACTGCGGCACCCGCAATGAAGGCGTGGTACTGACGCATGTACAAACAAATGCACGCACAGTACTTTCATCAGTGTGGAGAATTAATTAGCTATTTATCAGTACTTTTATCAATACAGGAAATTAACTAAATACAATTGTATTACTACTTCTACTTTTTCTACACTTTTGAGAATGTAAGGCCTGTTGTTGCTACTTTGGCCATTGAATTTCATTGAGGCCAGTGAGGTAGTGGCCTTACATAGCTTCTCCTTCAATGCGTATCGGTGATATAGAACAGAGAAGTTGGAACTTTTGTTGAATAAATTTGCGTTGGGACATCTTAAGATTACTGAACACTTGAAATGACTAGATAAGATTTTGAGGGGTGACTGCAGTAAAGTCACTACAAGTGTTTTGGCTGGAATGATTAATTTTCTTGTGATGTCATTATTTATCTTGTTTAACACGTTCTTTGCTTTTAGACCATATGTGTACCAATAGGTAAATTGCCCATTTACGTCCTGGTATAAATGCACGACATTTAATTTGTGTCGTGACGTTTAAAAAATAGTTCTCATTATACGAAGTGGAATACTATCGTGCAATTGTATTTTTCATTTTCATTAGGAAGAACTAAAATTTATTCAAGCAGAAAAATCGATTTCCCTATTCTGCTTCTTACAACCAAACCAACCGTCAACAGCCAACGGAAATGCAGTGAACGTGTTAACTTGAACAACTTTATGAAATGCTGTATTATTACTATTCTTGTATTTATGTAAAATTATCTGTACTTCTCTAACTGCTTCTATGAGCAGACCCTTTTTTTAGGAGAATCTTCATATTTTTTCTGTACATCTTATTCCTATTTTAATCCATCTATATATCTGTATTTATTATTTCCTGAAATTTCAGTCCATTTTATAATGTTCAATTCTATATTTATCAACATATATGACCATATTAACCATTTTTGTTGCTTTCAGAGTTTTTTTCATAGATCAGATCACACTTGCAATGGTATACGTAGATAGCTATGAAGATTTTGAGAAGCGGGCTGAGCAGATCTACCTTGGAGCTCCAATGAAGGTAAGAATATCTTCTTACTAGTTTTGAATGATATGCCATCTGTAATTTTTGGATACCTATTTTCCATTGACATTTTTGGGAAATGGAGAAATGAGAAGTTTGCTGTTTTAAATTTCAACAAATTATTACCATCAAGCAAAATTATTTGTGCATGGTGTTAACAAATTATTAAATGCAAATTTTGAATTCTGCAACTCACACTTGTATTGTTATTGCAAAGCATTTTTCTGAATGAGTCTCTCAAGTTCTGTGGAGTTAAGCACTTCATTTATTTATAACTTTTTCTTGGTATTATGCAGCCAAGTTCTAATATGACAATAGTGTAGATTATTATAAGGGAAGAGTAACCTCAAAACTTTAACATGTTGATTGCAATGGGTTAAACTGAAGTTCAATATTCAACTCAAATTTAATGGCAAAAGTTAGCAATTTTATAAATACCAAACATGTGTCAACATTGTCATGTTGACAATTTTAAAAATTTCTCAAAATCATTCAATGATGTTTTTTATTTAATCTCGGTGATAATAAGCTCCTCGGTAAAATATTTTCATCAGTTGCAATGCATTTACATAGTTCAGGAGCTCTCTAAACTTATCACATACTAATATGTTTTTTTTATTATAGTTGCTGCTTAAAGGGGATTATTTTTTCAAATAATTCAAATTATACGGTGATTTTCCTTATTTTCTCAAGCTTGTTGTATTTTCAGTTTAATTTTTTCTAGCTATATATGACGATCATTCTAGATGCCAAGAAGCATTAGTGTTGAATGTTTATAAAGTATTAATTTCTAGTTCCTTGTTAATGCAAGCTTTTAGTTTCTTAATTTAAATTTTTCTCTAGCTATATGTGACAGTCATTCTAGAGCCCAAGAAACTTTCTTGAATGTATCATTTTTCTGTTTTTTTAGAACTGTTATTTTGTTCTGGTGCAGAATATAATTAGCAATACATTTGGAGCAAGCTCCTTATTTTGTTTATCCTAACCGATCCTCGCTTTACAGACTCGTTGCGTGCTCAAGTATGACCACAGCAAGGCGCTGCTCATTGCTAAAGTTACTGATGACGTTGTGGTGAGTTGTGCTCTGCACATTACGGTGATTGATGCTTTAATTTTTTCTGTTGTCACATTACGGTGATAGATGCATTGGTTTTTTGTGTTCTTCACATTAGAGTGATGGATGCGTTGATTTTTTGTGTTCTTCGCATTAGAGTGATGGAAGCAGTGATTTCTTGTTCTTCACATTAGGGTGATGGATGAATTGATTTTGTTGTTGGGATGATTAGGTTGTCCCTTATCTCCATACTAAATAGTGCCTTCCTCTCTTTGGATCACTTTTGTTGCAGGTAGAAAAACTTAATCCAACATCTAATCTAATCAAACGGTATGCACCATGTGCATTTAGATTTGGATATCCCATGCTATGGGGATTAGCACCCCCAGAGGGGATACTGTCAGGCCCCCTCAGATATAGATTGGCATTCTGGACTTCTGTCTTTCGTGCCCACTTTGCTTCTTCCCATTTTCATGCAGTCTCTGCTATCTGTAACTGGTTGCGTAATTTCCCTATATTGGGAGATACTTGTGGTTTTTTTTAGCGCATTGACTGCCTATTGGGGCATTAGAGAACCTCTAGGTGAGTTGCTCATTTAAATGTCGGTGTGAATGAGCAGCATTTCAATTATTCCAACATCTTTTTTAGAAGGGATTTAAGCATACTAGGTAAAATATCATCATGCTACTACATCTTCACACTTCTTAGAAAAGATACAATGTTTTTTGAGCAGTAAAGTTGCTTTTTAAACACTGTCACATACAACCTTCACACTTCTTTAGAAGCTACCATTTTTAGATAGATAGCTACCATTTTTTTTGAGTAGTAAAGTTGTTTTTTTAACTCTTCTGCTTACAACTTTACCTTCCAATAAATGCAAGAGGTGTTAGTTTAAAGAGGCATTTCCTGAAATGTTAAGGTTAATTATTGGTTATGGTTGATTATCGTAAAGGTTAAGGTTGATTATCGTCTTGTGTTGATTATTGTCTTGGCAGTGAACGTGTTAAGGTAGAATATGGTCTTGTGTTGCAGTGCTTAAAATACCGGACTGACAGTCACGAGGACCTGCGGAAACTGGAGAAGCTCATAAGCAACATCATGCGCCACATGGCGTCGGGAGAGAGATAGCTGTGATGTACATCCTCCTCCTTCTTTGTGTCATTTATTATCCTTCTTGTAAGGGATAACACTTTAGTTGAATCTGCCATGAGTTTCCTCTGCAAGGGTTAACACTTTAGGTGAATTTGCCACGAGTTTCCTCTGCAAGGGTTAACACTTTAGTTGAATATGCCATGAGTTTTCTCTGCAAGGGTTAACACTTTTGGTGAATTTGCGATGAGTTTTCTCTGCAAGGAATAACACTTTAGGTGAATTTGCCATGAGTTTTCTCTGCAAGGGATAACACTTTAGTTGAATTTTCCCACGTGTGAATCCCCTCGGGGGGAAACAACTATTGTACCAATGGGAATTAACCTTGCCAGGGGTAAAATGTGAGGTTCTGAGCTTAGAGTTAGGTAGGCCTTCTTGTTGTTGAAATAAAATATTTCTTGTTTTGTAAAAAAAAACTACTTTTTTTCAGTTCACTGCTGTCTTGTTTTTCAGCACCTACTACTTTCTTCTTCAACTTTGATCTTGTTTCATAATCTTCTTTTTCAACTCGCTGCTTCTATGCCTTTTTTGCATAGATTTCGCGTTCCCTTTTCTCCATACTAAATAGTGCCTACCTCTCTTTTGGATCGCCTTTGGGGTGGATAGAGAGGCTTTAAGTCACCAATAATCTAATCAAATCTATCCTACTTTCCTCTGCAAGGAGATACAGATACACTTCATTTCAATTTGCCATAAGTGAAAAGCAATTTCATTTTCCTGGTCTCACATTCCTCTGCAAGGGGTTACACTTTAACGGAATTTTCCTATGAGTGTAGAGAAGTGGTTCTTAAGCTGGGTTTGGTGAGTCATTTCTATTCTAGTCATTGTACAGTTTGTGTACTAATACAGTGTATAATTTTGTACATATGTCTTGAATTTGAAGAAAAAAAGCACATTTTATTCTTCCAACTACAAAGGGTTCGATGAATGCATGTATGGAACTTGTGGTGTTCAGTACCTCCAAGGTTAAGAACCACTTGTGTAGAGGGAGAAACTTTTTACAAGAGTGAAGAACGTCATCTGGTCAGGAGGATAGCAATTTGATTATTTAACGAAAAGAGTATTTGTGTTCCTCTCAGGCTGATACAACAATTTTATTCACAGGAATTAGCGATCCCAGAGCGAAAATGTTAGGTTCCGAGCTGGGAGTGAGGTAGGTCTTATTTTGAAATAATTTTCCTTGCTTTGTTGAGGATTCTTTTCGGTTAGCTGCTGTCCTTTTTTTAGCGCCTATGAATTTTTTCCTTCAGCTATCATCTTGTTTCCTAACGTTCTATCTCAACTCAATGTTCCTATGCGCACGGGATTTGTTAAAAAAAAACTTTGCGACCTTAGTAGGTTACATTGTTTGGGGGGAAGGAAAGTTGAAGTCCAATTTGAGGTATAAGTGCGCTTTTTAGTCGAACCAAGTATTTTAAAAACTATGCACAATGTGTGTAAAAATAGTAAGTTGAGAAAGAAGGTCATGAAACAAGGTAAAAATTTAAGAAGAAAGTAGTATGTACTGAAAAACAAGACAGCAGTGAACCTAGAAAAGGTGCCGCGTTACACAACAAAAATCATTTTTATTTCAACTAAAAGAAGGCCGATCTAACTCCGATCGGGACCTCACATTTCCCCCTGTAAATGCTCAAGCCCATAGATACCCCACGCCACTTGGATCATGCTGCTAAGTGTATCCAGGTAACGCGGTCCACATGCTTTGCGCCTCATTTTTCTGCGCCCCATGAATAAATTCTAGCGGTGTGGGGGCCTGAAAATAACCCAGAAAACTCGATTGTTTTTTTGCCCACTATCCTCCGGTCTCGCTCTATCTTATTCAGGTATGGTCACCGTGATTAAGAACGGCCGACTGGTTAAGAACGCGCCCTTCGGAGGAGATGTCGGCAGTTCGAATCCCGGCGCTGCGCGGTGATTCCTCCCCCGTTGGGAAAAGGGAGAACTCAAGCACAATTCCCCACTCTACCCAGGTGTCGGAAATGGGTGCTGGCTTGACCGAGGGTACCGTTTTGCGTCCTGGTGTTAGTTATAAGGCATTCGAAAAACCAATGTACAAGATGATATGTATCAGGCTTGATAGATTGGAATAAATCATCTTTACTTCCTCGAATCTCTCGATAACAGTACGGTGGGGGCATCTTTTTTGAAGAACGAATAATTACCTCAAAAAATTAAATTGTGAAGTATTTTCGGGTACTTATATGCAGTTAAAGTGGCTGCAAACAGAGAAACTCAACCAGCTGAACTTATAACTTGACACTTGTAATGAGCTGCCCACCTGTTGAGAAATTATGCCCTCTGTCAGGTACGGGAACATTTGATTAAATTAGTCCAGCTATTTGAATTATGCGTGTTTTTTTTTCTGAAACGCTTTGTATATTAAGAAGAAGAGTGATTCTTGTTTTTGTAGCTTCTGAATAATTCCTGTATCTAGCCAATGAGCACTTTGCGTTTATCATGAACGTTTTTCTGGATACTTCTGTTTTTATCATTGCTTGTTGGAAACTATTCTTTGGAAACAATATATTCAAAAGAATAGGTGTCAGCATGGACCCTAATTTGAGATAAGCCACAGCAACGATACTTCTACCCTTAGAGGCTGAAAAATAAGAGGTTAACTATTCAGAATCTGGTTCCAATTAAAATATGTTATTGGTATCAAGGAGTAGGGCTAATTTTTTTCCGAATTCTTCTCACTTTAGTCATTCTGTTTATTGTTTCTACTGCAATGTGCGTATTTTTAGTTTCTCAAATAGCTGTGTGCCAGTTTAATAATAGTGCAAGTAGGCACGAGTGACGTAACGATTTTCTGCTGTACATTTACTAAAAGTTCCTTTGCACTTTCTCATTAAGAAGAAAACCTGAGGAAAAATTCACTACAGATGTAATACACGTTGAAAGTTATAGTATTTGTGCCTGTATTTGTTCTGAGTGCGCAATTTTTGTTAGTTTAACACTTCATCAAGTTAAGTGTCACATGCGAACCTAAATTTACACTGGTAAAATTTACTCCGAGTTAGACAATTACCATGATGTTTGATATAATTTATAGATTATTTTGCTCATGTTGATTGAATTTTTCATACATAAAATTTTAAAGTTCGAGGATCGTCTAAAATGAGCAAATTACTAGGAAAATGTTTTATAAAAATTTTTTTGAGACAGTCTAATGCATTTAATTGACCAATATGAGTGACACAAATAGAGTGCTACGAGACAAAAATTATTTTAAATAGTTGATAGACTTTTTAGCTATCTTTTTAATTCAACTATCTCTTCTTATATCAATACCACTGCTTCTATGAGCAAACAAATAGCTTTAGTCCACGCTTTGGAGTCTTCATGTTGTTGCATAGGTGATATTGAATGGTGCGTCATATTTATCCATGATATGTTTCAATGACAGTCAAAAATGTTAAAATTTTACTGTTTTTTCTTTGCAGTGACTTGGAGCCAATAATATGCAACCTCATATTTGATATTCAATTTGAGAATAAAGTTGCAGTATTTTTAGGGTAAAGAATGTCAGGCTGTTGTTGTCACTTCGTCTGTCAGCTGTAACTGAGGCACTGCGCAATATGTGCTGAAAGTAAAGTGCTAGGCTAAGATTTTACGATGTAAATTTGAACGGTACAGCCGTTTCATGGTTATTTTCATTTTATAGTGTAAAATTTTAATTACAGTTTCTGATTTTTACAAATTTGCAGTTAGTTTAACATTTTATTCCCTACTCCTAAAACCGCACAAAGCAACTTTATCTTGCCGATTCACCATGATTGAAAAGTTATGCTCTATAATAGCTTTTATATTTTGATAAGCTACAATGTAGAGGTGTGCATTATTCAACTGGAGAAAAAATTACAAGTGCTAAATAGTTCGAATACCATAGCTTACAATGGAACTAGCTTTCTAAACAGATGTCAGTGGTGGGTATAGTTGTGAATATCAAGATTGTCGAGTTATGCGTATCATACATTTTGCAATACGAAAAATATATGCAATGAACTGAAATAGATGTGGGTAATAGATAGCACAATTCTATTTCATGGGTGCCTCATCAACATTAAAGTATGCCATCACATTTGATATGCCGTGTGTGCTCGTAACTTTATATTCTTAACGATGTAACTAGCTTTGCATTCATGTGGAAAAATACTGAGCATCTGCAATTCCATTTGTCTAATATTTCGGTCAAATTTGGGTTTAATGCACTCACGGAAATTAAGAATTCCGTTCCCAAGAATCACTAAAGGAACACATTAAAGAACGTTTTACATAAATGGCACTTTGCTTGCCGATGCATAATTTTTGAATTATTCAACTTTGAAGTTATAGGAATGTGGTATATAAAAGTGAAGGAACAGACGCGCAAATATGCTGTAATACGGTATTGACGTAACAATGGGCAAGGTTAAGGTAGGTTATGTTAAATTAGTTAAAGAAACTAGCCTTAAATAACACAAATCAACCTAAAATAGCTTACCTAAACTTACCAAAACCGAGGCTGTTAATTTTGCGCCAAGAAGTGGGCGTCTCCCGTCAGAAAAGTGGGCGTGACCCAACAAAGCAGCGACTAAGCAACCGGCCATATAATGTTATTCCTATCTGAACGTAATTATTGTTATATCTGGAAAATAACGCATCAGCAAGCAGAATGTCATTTGTGTAATACGTTTTTAAATGTGTTCCTTTAGTGATTCTTTGGAACAGAATCCTTAATTTCCGTGAGCGCATTAAACCCGATATTGACCAATATTTTTAGTTAATGATGTATATATATTTTTGCTAGAAATATTACCTAAAGGTGATGTACTGTTAAATCAAATATTTTGTGGATAAAAATGTGACCTAGAAATGTCACATTTTCATCAGCTGTGCTCCTAATATGTTGATTGTATCAGTTAGATTTTTCAATCCTAGACATCATTCCTCAGTGTTCCAATTTAATATTATATTATTATTTCAGATCTAAGAAAAAGTTTTGAGCTGCAGTAAGATGTTTTGAAAAATATTAGCTGTCATAGTTGAAACAGTTTTAAAGCAACTCTTATTCTTTTATATTGAGATAACTTTTTCAGTGAGAAAATGCATTGAAAAAATTAGCTGTCATAGTTGATATAATTTTAGAGCATCAAACTAGTCACAATGGGAGGTGCTGTGAGTGTGAGCAACAACAATGATGACATGGTGACCAAGCTCATCAATGCCCAGTACATCAAAACTCCGTGCGTGGAACGAGCGTTTCGATCAGTCGACAGAGGCAACTATGTCCTTCATAAAGACTCTGCTTACAGTGACAGTGCGTGGAGGACTGATCATCTGCATCTCTCTGCACCCTGCATATATGCTCAAGTGAGTTGTCTTTGTAATCTTTTCACTAATGTTCATGTGGCAGGATGAAATATCAAGATCAATGGCCAAAATTAACACTGACTGCAACGTGCGCCACTGTTGGTCATGCCACAAGTTTTTATAATGCTGGTTACTGACCAGTAGTCACAAACCTAATTTTCATATATAAAAAATCAAAGCTACACAAAAGCACAATATAGTTTATATATGCTTTTTCAAAATTGCTCACTTCATTTGACTTTAAATTTGGGTTGAATATCAAACTTCTGTTCAGCCAATTGTGATAAGTGTTGAAGTAGTTGGCAGAATTGAAAAATCTATCATTAAATATGATTCATATTCAGTAAAATGACTTAAATATAATTAGGAAAACAGTTGAGGCATAGTTTTAATTCATATTTCTTGATTCAGATGAGTATAATAAAGTACTTGTATCTTTTCCTGCGCCGCATCATTAATTGCATGTTGTAGCTTTTTAAGGTTGAGCAGTGAGCAATTACTCATTTATCAATTCTCTTTGTTAAAAGTTGAAATGTATACCCTTTTTTCATTGATTTCTTGTTATCTTTGTTGTGACAACATAGAGGGAATTTCTAATTTTCAATCTATCTATTTAAAATTAATGTTGATAAAAGTTGGCTATTGTACAATAATATTCAAGAATCTAATTTCCAGGAAGATACTAGAGGTAGACAGATCAACCATACAAGCAAATGTTGAACTCTATTTTACTGTGTTGCAGGTCTTTACGTGGGGGCAAGAAGTAGCTTCTTTTTGAGATTTTGGCTTTGGTTCAACAGCATAGTTGTTCGAGCAAGCAGTGCGTGAGGTTCTTAAAAGCAGCCCATGAGATTGTAAACTATGTCTCTGTAGACAAAAACTCCCCTCTTTCTTTACAGTATCATTATTTATATAGCTTAGAATAACCAAGGAATCAAATTGACAACACTAAACAGTTTGCCTATTGCTTCTGAACAAATTTAGGAATCTAGGCTTAAGAAATAATGAATTTGTGAACTGCACAAAAATGCTTTGGTATTTATGGTGTAAATATGCAATCATCAAAAGATTCTCAAGAATTCTATTTATAGTGGCAAAATAGAAGATTTCATCAGATAGTGTAAGGAAGCTAGATATAGGTTGCATTACATTAAGGTTTGCTAAATGTATATCGTATGATTTTTATCACAGTTTACTGGTAAATTTATAAATTATTCCCAATATATTGCTGGCAACTGGGCAACTGTGGAAGTTTTGGTGTGTAAAACTGGGCAACTGTGGATGTTTTGGTGTGCAAAACTGGGCAACTGGGGATGTTTTGGTGTGTAAAACTGGGCAACTGTGGAAGTTTTGGTGCATAAAACTGGGCAACAGTGCATTTTTTGACATTTAAAACTGTATAACAGTGCAAGTTTTGACATTTAAAACTGTACAACAGTGGAAGTTTTGACATTTAAAACTGTACAACAGTGCAGGTTTTGACATTTGAAACTGTATAACAGTGCAAGTTTTGACATTTAAAACTGTACAACAGTGCAAGTTTTGACATTTAAAACTGTACAACAGTGCAGGTTTTGACATTTAAAAGTTTTGACCTCTAAAACTGCAACAGTGGAAGTTTTAACATGTAAAACTGTGCAACAATGCATTTATGGATTCTAAAATTCATAAACAGCTTAGCTTTAGAATGTAAAACTGAAAATTAGGGCATTTTTGAAATAAAGAACTGTAGAGTAGTGCAGTTTTAGGGTATAAAACTGTAGAGTAATGCAGTTTTAGGGTGTAAATCTGTGGAGTAATGCAGTTTTAGGATGTAAATCTGTAGAGTAATGCAGTTTTAGGATGTAAATCTGTGGAGTAATGCAGTTTTAGGATGTAAATCTGTAGAGTAATGCAGTTTTAGGGTGTAAATCTGTGGAGTA
>JACJUY010004738.1:29086-67885 GCA_014220935.1 Platorchestia sp. MABIK
AATAAATTAACCTTAAGTGCTTGACTCTTTCCTATCCCTGCGTCAGTGCCATGCTTCGTTTTTGTCATTGTCAGTTAATTATATAAAAGACTGTTCTAATTAAAATTATGGTCATTATTGAAAATATTGTATGGCCGTTGCATGAAAAGCATCGTCATTATAATGAATGGGCAATTTCATATTTTAGAGTTAATAGTTTCCTTTTAATCGAAATTTCTTCGATTGAAAATTTTGTTTTGGGGTGAATTTCTCAATATTTGAAAAAAATTAAAGTCTCAATACAGAATTGCATTAGTGCTTTCGTCGTAAGTACTCACAAATAAGAACCTAACAGAATTACAACGATGTTCAGTTTTTAGTACTTATGAAAAAGCGCAGAATTGACATTTTCCAACGAGGAAATGAAAAGCAGCGGCAACTGAGGAGTCGTACGGCAATGTTTTGTATCACAAAACCGGTAGCAGCAGCGACACCAAAAAACATTTAAACTGAAAATTGATTGCACTCAAATCGACGTATTTTATACAGGGTTTAACATAGTTGCAATGTCCATTCACTGATTAGCTAAGCAATTTTTCTCTTTCTTGTACCTATCGAATATTATGCCCAAAATGAGCATGGCCGTTAAAATCAAACGTAAACAAAAATTTCTGCCTCCATCGCCTTCGATGCTAATTTGATTCAATAGGAACAGCTAAACATTTCTTAGCACCTCACAAAATTCACAGGCGTCAGTCACATGGTTTATTTTGACTCTTTGTTAAAGTGTCACAATTAGGCCATGTGGCCATGACTAATTCAAATATGAAGTGACACTTGAGCAAGGTGTGTCAAAAAAATCTTCCCTCAAAGAAAAGCTACTGAACACAACCACGAACATCCTGGGGACCTGCAAACAACACTGAACAACTTCGGATATTTTGGACTACTACTGATATTCTAGAGAACTGCGGATATTATAAGAAACTACATTCATTCTGATCAATCACGCACATTCTGAGCAACCACGCACATTCTGACCGACAGACATCCAGGACGACTGGTAACACTGCAGACAATTTAGAACACGATAGATAAATGCAAGTTATCTCCAAAAATTGCCTCTGTTTTTTAAAGCCATGCTTTCGAATGAACTGCGACACAACTACGACTACTTCTACACCTCACAAACTCCGCACAGATCAGCGTTTCATTATTTCACAAATGTTTTCAGTTCCATGCCCAGTTTCAGAAATCTAGCACGTAGAGGCGAAAATTTGTACTGATCCTGAGCCTGTGTGGGAGGTTAGAGGCTCTCCGCGTCACCGCGTGACTGCACTTCAAGTGAGACAAATGACGGACTTCGCTAAAAACAACTCGGCCATCAGACATCGCTCTGCAGATTGTGGTTCTCGACATGGGATCGTCAAGTGTATTGAATTTTTCAAATTCTCGTCCAGGAGGTAAATACACGATGTGCGAGAGAATGTGAAGTTAAGATAGATATACAGTACATACCTTGATGAAATGTGAAAAAAAAACTGTGTCCTGAACGTCAAAATATATATTTTGATCGATAACTGCAAAGCGAACGGTGCTGTAGAAAAGCAAGCATTTACGAGATCTAAAAGGAGCGACAAGAAAAATTCTCAATGTTTGCAATGCTATTTCGATAATCAAAGCCCACTTACAAGAGAACACATTCAAGACACCTTCGCCTGAAGTGAAAACAACTTGCTATTTGTCGCTGGCATGGAGAACACAGGGATGAGAGGCCAACTTTTTCAGAGTTTTGAAATATTTCTAAATGAGTGGAGGTAATATGATGAATCGTATTCCCCGTTTTGGAAGTTATGTTTTCACGTCTTCAGCAATCGTACAAAATAGAGGTCTGAAGCCAGGGTAGAACTTTGCCGAAGCCATGGGCCTTTCAGATTAGCTTCTTGAAAGTTAAGAAACAATAGGATAGAAAGAGTAGCGCTGTGTGGACGATGCTGTTACATTTCTTTGCAGAAAAAACATTAAATAACTCTAGCAATTCTTTATGCACGGATCGAGGTGCTATCTTATAGCATCATGATCATGCCATGATATTTCTAGGTATTATTTTATGATTCGGGTGCTCAATAGATATCTGTAACAGTGAAGCAGTAAAAAATTTCACATTCTCACATTTTTTCTTTTCAGCAGCAGTGAAACCCGTTTTTAAAAAAATCGTATTACCCATAAACAGAGAAAATAGTGTCGGAGAAATCGGGTGATCAAAAAGACGTTCGTGCGCAAAGAAATTGTTAATATGACATTCTTCTAACGAATCAAAAAGCTCAGCAATAACTCAACATTTCAGTGCAAACGCATATACTAACAGCACAATGTATGGAAAACAGAAAATTTCAATTTTACCAATATATTTCTGCATATTTAGGGACGAAAATATTTCCACACCAAGTAAATCACACGTTTTATGGCTCAGAAGTAACCTGTACGGTTTTTCTACAAGTTCTTCGGAAACATGTAGAGTATGAGGTTACCTATTCCTTTTACTCTTTTGTAGTCACTGATCATTTATAAGCTGAGAACCATGCACCACATATCTCATACTGAAAATTGTTCCCCACTCAGCTATCTTTATAACAAAATGAAGTTCTCAACTTCAGGTTACAAAATGTCAAATTCTCCACGTATTGAAACTTTTTTAGAGGTGCTCACTGGCAAACAATATTCATACATTGCAATGGCAAAGTAAGTCGCCAGGCTTAACACGATCGAATACTTCTCGCGTTATTTGAAAATCTAAATTTAGTCGAGAGCACTCGAAAGCCAACGAAGGTTTGAGGAAACCCTCGAATGAGAAATTGGTTAAAACCACAAAATCATCAAGGGATAACGACACAAATTGAATGATGGCCGCCGTAAATAATGGCAATGTTGCAAAGAAATAAATGTTAATAGTGTGTCGTTATCATTTTTTAAGAAAACCTTCCCTCTCCTAAATTTAGATAAAAAAATGTCTTTTTCAATTTTGCACCGACTTTTTTCATTTTCTACGCCTATTCAAATATTGTAAACTTGTATAAAACTGCTGTATAAATACATGTTTTTTATGCTATAAAAGCATTCATCATCACTTTCTAAACTTGCTTCCCCTTCATGTCTATACTCGTTTCATTACTTGCTTCCGAGTGCTTGTTTCTCCCACTTCAGGAAGGAGTTTTTCAGTGCTCTTAGTTCCGAAGTTTCATTGACGTTGCGAATGAATTACAAGCCTCTTACACACATTCACGTTCTTCATGTATAAATCCATCGCTCAGCCGGCGGGAGAGGTCGACCTTGCACTCCAGTCGACCGCTCCTAATTCAAACAGCCACCACAAGGCAAAATAAATCAAAGGACGCACAGAAACAAAGCAAACCAGGCGTTCAATGCTTCGCATGCTGCCATTTTTAAACGGGCAGGCAATTATCACAAAGCAAAGCTATAAAATGTGCAGCAAGGCGCAATTAGATGTTTGAGGTGGCAGCTTTATGCCTCTAACGAGGATCCAACGATTGCTTTTGTGCTCACCAGAGTTTCATGGTCCTACTTCAAGAAAATTTTATTTGTGTCAGAAGCAGCGGCGCAAAAGCAAATATTTCACCCACCGCGTTTGTTTGAAACAAATTTCAGGCATTTTTGGGATTGAACAAAGTATCGCAATGAAAATGCTCGTTTCTTCAATGAATGAATGATCGAACGGTGGCCCAAACGTTTCGAACGTAGTTTTAACGAAAACTAAATGTCAGGTTGGGCTGAAGAAGCAGGTGACTGGGATAATTATTTTAACAGCTGATGATTTGGTTGTAAACTCTTCTTTCAAAATTCATTCACTCAGAATTTCAATGTCTTGTCAAAACATCATTTTGAATATTAGGATAGATAAAAATTATTTTACACACTGTCAGAGCAAACAGATATTGCTACACCCAAAAGTTCGACATTAAGCAGGCTTCCAAAAAGTCAAAACTTTTTTATCCATGAAATAATTCTCTACGAGTGCATGATGATCAAATGTAATAAACAGCATTGAGAACCAAAAAATTGAGGGCTAGATGAAATATAAATATATCCCGTATTTATAAATTATGACTTATCATTCATCATTTATGACAGCATAATTACAGATGATAAATATGTTTGCATAAACTTAGCTTTGAGTTTTTAAAAAATAAGTTCATTTGTATTTGTGTGTCCTCATAGAACTCCGTGAAAACCCCGTGGATAAAAAGTATTTTCAGCCGACAAGTACACACTAGCACTCTACGTCATAATTTCTTTAAAAAAGTTTTCAAGGTCTTACAAAACGCAAAGCTTAAAACAAATTGAAAACAAAGTTATCGTACAAAATGGCCAAGTAAGTATTCAGATGTGAGTCCAACTGCAAGCCGTGGTGTGGCTTTAAAATTAAAATCAGCTCATATCATCAAGCCGAAGAAGATCTGCAAAAACAATCAGAATTTGATACTAACTTGAATCAGTAAGCCATTAGCTGATAATAATACCTGGTTATAAAGCCTTAAGTAGTGATATCATTTTGAATGTTTTCAAAATTTTTTCAACTTTTACTCGAGCACTTTCGACTTTCTGAGCTTGTGCACTCATTTGGTCATGGTACACTAATAGAGAATGATCAAGAAAGGAGTAGTTAACATTTGTTAAAAGTATTTTAAATAATGTATGTTATGGAGTACGAGTATTTGTTTCCCAGTGTTCCACATGCATGAGTCTGATTTTAGAGATAATTTAAGTTGTGGTTGCAGTAGGGCTGACAGTGAGTCTTCTGAGTAGATGCTACAACACGTAGTTCAACTAGGTTCACCTAAGAAACTTACGTTTCATAGCTTTATCTTTACACAGACGTAAATTGCTTAAACATCCAGACCCGGTACTATAGTTACTCGCCAATACTGTGCCTGATAATATCAAAGCTTAGTTCCCTTGAAACCGAAAGAGTTAAATGATCTCAAACGCAGACGGTATTGCGGAATAATATTGGTTTGAGGCGTTGACCACATCTTTCGACAAACGATTTCCACCTTTAGTTTACGAGAACAAAAGCTAATAGTTCTGCTAAATTGCAACACGAAGACCGTAGAAATTTTTCTCAAAAGTCTTTACTTCTACCAACATCCTCCTGATAAAAAGAAGAAATCAGGATTGACCTCACCACCCTTACGAGCATTAATAGTTCTGTCTAGTAAGAGAGCGAACACTAAGGTGGCGGTAATGGTTACAAAACATTCGTTTAATTTGGCTTTTACGATCTCGCTTCCGGAAACTTAGGGAACAATTTCACGCTTGAATCGTTCCATTTAATTAAAATTAACATAGAAGGTTGGATATTTCCTTTCGGAGTCGTGAATTTTCTGTACATTCTCGGGTATGATACGGCTCTTACAAAATGAAATGAATTCATTTGGCTTAAACGAGAATTAAGAACAAAGGTTTTGCATTGGGTTACTGATACTGCTGCAAAAACATTTTTATTTATTGGTCCATTGAAAAAATGAATCAAATTAAAAGGCTATGCAGTTTTAACGAATTCGCAACAAGCATCACTACAAAAGTGGCAGAACATCAAACATCGCCCAAACACTAGAATGAGCTTGATTTTCATGGCGCCAAGCAGGACGCAATGCTGGAGAGAACATCCTACTCTTTTGGAGGAACTTCAAAGAAACTCATTTGGAGCCTCCGTTCTCTCTTTCTAATTTGCAACACGAAAAAGAACTCCAATTGCATCCCTAATGAACAAAAAGAAAAGGTAAAAAGGGCTTCCAGAAATTCAGACCGAGTATTTTTTTGTACAATTGTTGAAAACAAAAGCGGTGCCGACGGCCGACTCCGGATCTACGACGACGGTGTTCCTGCCTCGGAGTAACACTTCGCCAGCAAGTCTTGAAAGTACAGCGGAGTTGGAGGCAGCTCAGGGACTGACAGTTAAAAGTACCCCTGCAAGTTAGCGAGGGCAAACTGCAGCGATCTGCTCCGGGAAATGTTAAACAATGTTCTGTTCGAGAGAATTACTTACCTACCTCCTACACGAAAATTTAGTCTGCTCAAAATGGTAGCCAGATGGGGATTGTTTACCTCTCATCAACTCAAAAGTTATGTTAAATGGTTTGGCAGTTAATTTGGCGAAATCATACAACGACGTCAAAATAAACAATTTCAGGAAATAAATAAGGGACGTGTCCCTTAGGCACTTCGTTTTTTTAGCGTCTTAGGATCTAATAATAGCGTCGTAGCATCTAATAATAGCGTCTTAAGATCTAACCAGACTACTTATGGCAGAATGTTTACGAAAAACTCGAAATCATTCATCAGAGCAAAACATAGAAAAAAAAAATCTGACATCAGAGATTTTCCATACTTAACATTTTTTCTTAAGGTTTGGTAAGGTACTGTGTGTTTTCATTATACCTATTGTTTTCATTGATTCAATTATTATAAAATTTTCAGTTTTTTGCACCTAGCTCGAATTCAGAAAGTTGAATTAGTGACCTGGCTCGAACACGAGATATCTCGGGGCAAGTCCAGAACTTCTTAGAAATTTATAATGAACTAGATATCTAGCGTTACTCGCTGTTGGGTTAATTTCTTTACTCGCTATTGTGTTTATTTCGTTACTCGCTATTGGGTTAATTTCGTTACTCGCTATTGTGTTTATTTGTTACTCGCTATTGGGTTAATTTCGTTACTCGCTATTGGGTTAATTTCGTAACTCGCTATTGGGTTAATTTCGTTACTCGCTATTGGGTTAATTTCGTTACTCGCTATTGGGTTAATTTCGTTACTCGCTATTGGGTTAATTTCGTTACTCGCTATTGGGTTAATTTCGTTACTCGCTATTGGGTTAATTCTATTTTCTGGTAATTTCGTTTAATTTAATTTTTATGGATCAAAATACTAAGTGAGGCTTGAAACTTTCAGTAATGGAAAACTCATCAAAATGTAACTTGAAAAAGTTCATACATTTTAGGATAGTATGAAAAAATCATTATGAATAATGGACTTGAATGAAAGTTATGAGGACTTGAATGGAAGTTTGCATTCAATGCCTGAATGCACTACAATTATGCATAACTGCGGTGATTGAACTCCATTTATTGCCTTTAATTTATGAAAGCAGCAAATCTTAAATACTGTTTTGAGACCGAACTCATGGACGATATCAACGATTGGACATTACCTAAATACCTCCAACTTATGGAGGATTGCACTCAATACAATAGGTTGATCTAGTTTTTTTTGCGCGTTCAACTGCTGGAGCTACAGTTATCGTCTAGTCATCCTTGTCGCCTATTCGCAATACTTGAAAAAAGTTCACGCATGTTCCTAGGGGAAGACTCGAGAGCAAAATTATCTAGTTTCTCTGACAAACCAAACAAAAGCAGCGAAGAAAAGTATCAGTGTCATTAACTTCATTAAATGTCATACATTTCTCTATTCAGCTAGTGATCTTAGCGACAAAGAGATTCAAGCATGCGTCTTGCTTGTGATGCAAGTGTTGTGCTCCTCTGCCTTCATACTGTCTTCCCTTGGAGGTTTTGATTCTCATAACATAATCAACGTTCATTATTTATTCCATTAACCAATGCTATTCAAGGCAAGTTATTGAAAAATTCCCTTTTTTATTTGTTTTTGGTCTAATGAAATTGAATGAAATATTTCGGTAACGAGATTTAATCAAGTCCATTAGAACTTTATTCCCGATACCGGTGTTGGTATTGCAAAACGACATGTGTATCAAATCTGTCTTGAAAGTCTTCAGAGTTACGTTCAGACGATGAGCTTTTGTGGGCGCAGTTGAAAAATTGAAGACGCCGTCAAATTGAGCATGATTAGAGCTGAAACATATAGAAGAATGCGATTCAGTAGAGACAATGCAGTCAGTATTGTGAAACTGGCCAATGATCGAGTTGTAAAAATATAAGAACTATAGATAAATTATTTAGTAGAGTGAATGAAAGCAGAATTGTTACTATGAAATGATTAAGCGTTTCCACTCTGAATCATTGGTAATGGAAAAAACATTGAAAAATGAACTCACAAGCGCAGTAAAATGGATTTCACATTAAGTACTTTGATGTGAGTCATATTTTGCCGTTGCGAATGGATGTAAATTTTCAATTGAAGAATTGAGTACCTGCTAAAAAGGTTAAGAAGAGGAAAAGATATGTGTTTCTGATGACAAGTAAAATGTTTCCAATTATCCATTCCGACATTAATTTCATTCTTAGCTGATGATCGAAAATGAAACAAAAACTATCAGTTCATCCAATTAACAGAAATACAATATGAGTTACACGAACGATTTTGTATAAAAATGACGGGAACGTCAAATTGCACGTATACAATTATCAAGACACGATGTATTATTTTATAGGCTAGCTTGTTTAAATTGTTTAATTGATCACAGTGTGCTGCACTTATGGCTAAATCACTTTATTTAAATCACTTTAAAACGACGTACTATACCCTGAAGGAGCAGCGCAGATCAACATAGCACAGGCAGTGTCCCAAAGGATCTACTGAGTCCCAAAAAGGTAAAGGGACTGAAATGTAAGTAGCATCGTATCATTGAAAAATGATTATGCGGTGGAAATTTAAGTAGAACTATATCATTCAGGAATCTTCAAGAAGTGAATGTGTGAGTAATTTAGATATGTGATTGAAAAGTTGAAATGCAAGCTGTATGGCAGAGTTGAGAAATTATTAAACCATGAAAATGTAGGGAGTATTGTTTCATTGAGAAATAGTTAAGCAAAGGAATTGTAAGCAGTTTGTTTCGCTGAGAAATTGTCAAGTAATGACCTGTAAGCAGAACAGTTTAGACAACACTGTGATCAATTTCATTTGGAACGTTATTGTTTCTTGTCATTCATTGTCCCTACAATATTTTCCCATAAATGCGTATGGCATCCATTGTAATCTCGTTGAATACAAAACATGCTATTTATTGTCAGAAAATTACCCTTATACTCAGGGAATTTTCGTTATATTCAGAAAATTATCCCTTTCACCAAAAGGATTTTCTCTTATATTTCACTTAAGTCCACGGAATTATTATCGTGTACCGTACATCCAGATTTTTTCACAATGTTAGGTAACTTTTATGATGCATTGTCAATTTTCTCAAACAACCCATCGACACTCTCATGTCCAGTGAATTCTTTTTTACATTCAAGTAATTTTCTCACTTTGAGACATTTTTCCTTAAATCCCGTTGATTCTCTCATTTCCAGTTATTTTTTTCTTACATTCCGTTAATTTTCCCATGGCTAGTTAACTTTTTACACCTCACTGATTTTTTCATTTCAAACCAATTTCTTCTTATATCATTGATTTTCTCCTCTTTTTTAATTTTCTTTATACCCCGTTGATTTTCTCACATTTAGTTCATATTTTCCAGTATTTTGTGTTTCTTTAACATTAAGGGATCACTCTTATCACCATTGTTACTATTATTATTATTATTATTATTATTCATTTCCACTTGATCCTACAACATTGCTAGCCTTGCAGCAACACTCAATTCTTAAAAACCTTCAGAGTTTTTTCCCTTGAATTTTACCTTCAGTATGACTTTTCAGTCCGGGAGCGGGAACCCCCTGAAAGCATTGTGCACGACATTTCTGCAATTAATATTAATGGATCAGTGGGCTAAATTAACTAGGTCCTTTCTGATTACCATGAGTGTATAATTAAATGAGAGCGTTTCCCGGTCATGAGCAAAGTTCAAATTCTGTCTACGACATGATTGGATTTCTTTCTCGAGTTCTTACCTCGAAAAAACTGTCAAGATAACTGAGGCATCGACTTGGAAATAGATTACCTATGTGGGTAGTTTATTAAAATGTCGATGGTTGTTCGTTCTGCAAACATAATTAGGAGTTTGGCAAACTCGTCGGAAAAAATCATCCTCTCCAAACTTTCGAACAAGTCCGACTTCAATGAACAGCTGGGAGCATTTGCGTCATTGATGGTGTTGAAGTTTGGCAGAGAAAATTGTTTAATTGCTAGGACTTTTGATCATTTCTTGCAGGAAAAATACTTAGATGACTATGGCGGTTTGAGTCTAGAAATAATAGAATTAGAGAATGTTCAGAAAGAATTTTTTAAATGAAATTTCTTTACGAATGTCTTCGCAAAACAATGAATGAAAATAAGGCGCGTTTGGAAAGCAATTTTTCTATGTAGCAACACTTGTTTTCTAATACAATTCATCGTTCTAAAGCTCGGTTTTACTCCTTAAATTATTTTGTTTTCCAATGCAAATCCGGAAGCATTTGCTGTGTCCCGTACATGAAACACTGAAAATAATGGAATCAATGAGCTGAACACTATTAATTTTCGGTCACCTGACATGGTTCATGTAACTCGACCGAACTCGTTGCCCATTTCCAAAGTGGTCGCGATATAGCTGACTACGTAAGTACCTCCAAATCGACTTGATTACGTTACATTATCACCCATGAAAATCACTGGCAACAAAAACTTAATGATTTAATTTCAGTTATTTATTTTAAGTTTATTTTCGTGGGTGAACTAATGGTGTATGGAGCCAGGTCCACTTAGGAGAGCGTACGCTGCAAGCTGCTCTGCTACGTCAACGTAAACCTGATAAAAACCTATAGGTGTTCCCAAAGGCCTTAGATGTGTTCCCAAAGACCTTAGAAGTGTTCCCCAGAGCCCTAGATGTGTTCCCCAGAGCCATAGATGCATTCCCAAGAACCCTAGGTATGTTCCCAAGGGGCCTAGAAGTGTTCCCAAGGGACCTAGATGTGTTCCCAAGGGCCCTAGATGTGTTCCCAAGGGTCCTAGATGTGTTCACAAGGGCCATAGATGTGTTCCCAAGGGACCTAGAAGTGTTCCCAAGGGTCCTAGATGTGTTCCCAAGGGACCTAGACGTGTTCCCAAGGGCCCTAGATGTGTTCCCAAGGGATCTATAAGTGTTCCCAAGGGCCCTAGATGTGTTCCCAAGGGCCCTAGATGTGTTCCCAAGGGCCATAGATGTGTTCCCAAGGGACCTAGAAGTGTTCCCAAGGGACCTAGATGTGTTCCCAAGGGACCTAGACGTGTTCCCAAGGGCCCTAGATGTGTTCCCAAAGGCCATAGGTGTGTTCCCAAGGACCCTAGATGTGTTCCTAAAGGCCCTAGATGTGTTCCTAAGAGCCCTAGATGTGTTCCCAAGGGCCCTAGATGGGTTCCCTTGGACCATAGACGTGTTCGCAAGGACCATAGGTATGTTCCCAAGGACTCAGATGTGTTCCCAAGGGCCGTAGATGTGTTCCCAAGGACCATAGACGTGTTCGCAAGGACCATAGGTGTGTTCCCAAGGACTCAGATGTGTTCCCAAGGGCCCTAGATGTGTTCCCAAGGACCATAGACGTGTTCGCAAGGACCATAGGTATGTTTCCAAGGGCTCAGATGTGTTCTCAAGGGCCCTAGATGTGTTCCCAAAGACCCAGATGAGTTTGAGCGTCAGAGCTCTCATTTCTTCACCCCCAGACGCGACTAGGAAAACTCGCGAGGGGAAATGGAACAACCGCAATCTTTATTTGCAAACTCAAGATTAAAAAATCCCCTGCCTGCTTGCCAAGGCAAAATAAGGATACATTCGCGCCGAAGTCTCACAACCGCGAAATGTTCCTCATTTTATAATGTGCCTGGGTTTAACGACCGTAATAAACGGCTTCTCTAATTAGGTGAAGCCTCATTCCATTAAATTCTTTCGGAACTCAGTAAAATGATATGAAAGATAAATTAGGTGTGGTATTATTCTGTAAAATATTTCTAGACCAAACACGTCGCCAATGTGCAAGAAGCCGAGAAATTGTTCTTATCAAAAATGAAGAATAAACAGAACTGAAGAATCGTAAGAATTAAAGAACCACACGGACTAAAAAGCTGTAAAAACTAAGGAACTATAAGAACTAAAGAACTCTAAGAACTAAAGAATTTTGAGAATAAATAAGTATAAGAATTAGAGAACTATTGAACCATAAAAACTGAAGAACTCCAAGAACTTTATGAACAATTCGACCTACAGAACCACCGGAGCTAAAATATCATACACGAACTTTATCAAAGGAGGTATAAAGAACTATCTCAACTAGAAAATAATAAGAAGGAAAGAGTCTCAAGAAACATTGAAACTGAATAAATTTCAGAACTAAAGAACCATAAAAACTAAAGAAATATAGATACTAAAGAACAAAATTAACCGACCAACTATACAAACTTAAAAACTAAACAACTACAGGAGCAAAAGAACTACAAAAACACAACAACTATTTGAACTAGAGAAATACAGGATTTGAAGAACTACGAGAACTAAAGAAAAATTTGAAATAAAGAACAATAAGAATCGGAACACCATAGATAGCATTAAATTATTACGACTAGAGACATATGCGAACTGAACTTCCACCTCACAGTAGCCAGAGCGTACCATGATGTTCAAACCAAAAGCTTGATTTCACCACACTGACGTGAAGAGAAAAGGAGAAGTCTTATGTAAGGAAGTTAATTTAAATCTGTTCACTAAATGTTATATGCTCGTAAACGTAGAGATACACACGCATTTTTCTATATGTACATATAGAAATGTATCCAAATATATATATATAAATATATGCATATATCCCGGTGAAAAATCCTTGTGAAGGTCACTTATTTAATTACCGTGCTTTTCGCCTCTGAATATAATATTTGCGTCTCTTCACATAATATGTATTTGTGCTTGTGTGACGGATCATCCACGTGGTAAAAGGTAACACAATTTATGGCGGGCCATATTACACTGATTATGTCATGTGAATTAAATCTGTTTGTCCTGTTAATTATATCTATTTATGTCGTGTCCATTAGCGCTATTTCTGCCACCTCAGGTAAAACCTCTGACATTACAGTACACAATACTATGTAACACATCTCTTGTCGCGCTACTCGCGTAATGTCAGTCACTACTATTTTGTGTGATGTCAATTACCACTATTCACTTCATGTGAATAAGCACTTTTTATGTCATTTACGACACCATTTCTCGCCATATAACTTCATTCATGTCTTGTCAATCAACACTATTAACTGTATACCAAATCAATTAATTCTATTCATGCAATGTCAGTTCACACCATTTCACGTCATCTAACTTCATTCATGTCTTGTCAATTAACGCTATTAACTGAATACCAACTCAATTAACTCCATTCATGTCATGTCAATAACCACAATGTCATATCACATAGCACAGTTTGTGTCAAAGCTTATGATTATCAGCCTTTATTTGCTTGATCAACGTTACAAATCATGTGCACAGCGTCTCCTGAGACACATTCCTGCAACAAAACGCGGGTTCTTGAGATTGAAGCTTGTGCTTCACCAGCCAATAAACACAACCGGCTGATATGGCCGTCCCATAGACTTGGTCGCTCTGTTGCAGCTCTTATTGATACTGGGGCGGTATTTAGACCCCAATATGTATTGTTTATGCGCTGATGAGCAATGCTTCATTAATAAGTTTCCTCGATCATCTTTGTGACAACACTGATAATATAAAAGTATCATCAGAGAAATTATTGTCGACTGTGCTTTGTCCCCGAATGTTTCTCAAAAATATTTCCAACCCACAGTGCAACTGATTAGGATGATGTAGATGTTTTTCTTTTACGAATTCTAATGATGAAGGAAAAATCGAAGAAAAATACTTTTAGATTCATCACAATCACTGATTAAAACATGCCGATCTGCAAAAAAATTTCAGTCATTTTAGATTGTAGAAAAATATCAATAAAAACACATTCCATACAGGAAAATACATCAAATTGAAATGAGAGCAGCGAATGAAAACAAGACTAACACATTTCATAAATTTCTAAGAGAGGACTGAATGAACGTTATTTAGAATAGCTAATCTTTTAAAATAAATAACGATGCATGACGCACACATTAATGGGTTTAACGTACGAGAAATAACTCATGAAAGTATCGGACCGTACTGGGAGGCCGCACTTCTATACAAGGGAAAAGACAGCAAAATGATGAAGACTGGAAAAGTACTCACATTCAAGTAAGCAATTCGGTGTACTCCCCAACACGAATATAAAGAGCTCGCGCAGTCGAGCCTACGTACTCAAACACACATTGCGCTCCTCTTCATTTGTAAGTCATGGAAGACAGCGTACCTTTAAAAATTTAATTTTTGAAATTAATATGTCACCCTTCATCTTGAGAGTAGCGAATACTTTTTAGACATAAATTTAAGATGAGTAGAGTGTTTCATTATTCTCCTACTGCTTTTCGAATGAAAGAAGACCGAATAGGATTGTTTTGCGAACTGTAAGTAAAGGTGGGATAGGTCACAATTTGCTACTGAGAAAATTCGTACTTCAAGATTGAACGAGTCTTAAAAGAAATTCATTACGAATTAAAAATACTACGCGAAATCAAATTCTTAATGGAAGACATATTACGAACCACTTATACTATCTGCCTTCAATGGCAACGTTTTGCTGCGGTTTCTTTTCAATCTGAACGTAGTGCGCCAAAAAACTTCCTTTATAGGCTGTGAATGTCAGCTTCTGAAAAACAGAACTGGAAATGGTTTTTTCTTTCGATTTCCTGCTTTTTAAAAGCAACTAGATTTTGGGAGTATTTTAGGCATTCAACAAGTCATGATAATTTTCTTTTAAAACTAGTAGATTCTTGCTTTAATAACATTTTTTAATATGAGTTTTATCCTTATCTTCCTTCACTTACAATTAGTGAAAGCAACCCCTTTTTGAAAGCAATCCTAGAAAACAAGAAAGTTTTCTTGTATTGCAGTATTTTACACGACTAATTTCAAAATAAGATTAGTTTACGTAAATAGAATAAGTCCACATGACAATTATAAGGACATGCATGATGTCTTTCACGACTTATAAATCTAGTTGTGCAGAGTGCGCATTTGAGTACGTGGTCTCCACTACGCAAGCCCTCAGTGTCCGAGTTGCAGAGCGTGCCTGCACCAATTTTAGGATTAACCAATAGCTCCCTACAATTCTCATGCCACCGTCTGCTCTCACGCAGAGAAGTGCAAATAACTTCCCAGTGCAGTTATTTAAGTTTGAAGTTATTTGTTTCACAACGAGTTCAATGGATTTAGCATCTTAGAATCGTTAGTCATTTTGAAAGATCAAGTAAATGATGCTCAATTAGCCTGTTTTGTGCAATTACTCATTTGTGTTTTTTATCATTCGCTTTATACATTTTTACAGTGATATTCTATTCTTGAATGAATGTATTTGTATCCAGCTTTAATTTGAATTCTTATACTTCTTTCCAACAAGTGAAAATGAACGAGAATGTCGAAGCCTCTTTATCTGGTCAAAAAACCGCCCTCTCTGGCAAATGTTCCGAACCGATGCGTGGAATTGAACTTCGGGCTTTCTCGTGTGAAGTGTAACGTTCTTTACTGATGTCAAAGAGAAAACCTAGCACTCATCTTTCTTACAACCTACCTCAATTAACATGAAACAGAAATCTGACAATGATATCACAATTTGAAAATGCCCCACGAACCTACATATTTTTCATTCATGCCCTTTGCCAACACGCGCTTTCGCTCCAGCGAAAAGTGTTCGTCACATACTAAGATCCTCTATCCATTCAACATATGCCCACTTCCTCATCACGCTTCCTCACTCTCACCATTGATAACTTAATCTATCAAACTCTTTGACACAGTAAAAAGAGGGAAATAAGTTCTCAACTTTTCAAATAAATTTCATGCACGTGCTGTCCAGTTAAATTTAAGCGTCACATTCCCTCCAAATATCCTGTGTGAGTACAAATAATAAACGTTTCCGACATACACTAGCTAAAAAAAATTTCTGATTCATTCCACCAAAACCATCCGATTATCGAACATTAGTAGTATAAAACATAGTTGTAATAGAAGTTATTCAGGAAAGCTCCTCAAATCAAACTCTGAAACAAAATGCTACTTTTACAACGACATTTTGTTTGAAATTTACTGACGTTTTATCATGCAAGAGAATGATTCCCTCGCACGGAGAATATTTCTCAAAATGAAACATTTTTAATAAAGTACTGATAAGCAAGCGTACATTGGTTTAAAATGACTATGCATCTCTCGAGAAGTGAGTCTCTTCATAATTTCATAAACTATAGCAAACAAATGAGCAAATGAAACCCTCCGGAAGTACACCAAAACCACAATTACGATAACAGACCTTAAGCTCGAAATTTTCTTCTTCCGTATCCCAGGATTGTAATCAGCGCTGAAACCATCCCTGGAGTAGGCATACAAAATCTTCTCATGGTTCCGCACTCGTTAGTTTTGTATCGGAAGAGACGGGGGCATTAGTCGACGGCCTGGAGTCTTAGAGATCGTCTCTGTTATTTGCGGCAATAAGAAGTATTGGTTGCTCGGAGCCGCTCGGTCGGACTGCAGCAGCTCTTCGAAGCGTTTTTTATTTCCCAGAAAGTCTCAATAGGATTACGGAAACTCTGAGATGCCACAGAACCAAGCGTGAGCTCAACAAAGACCTTCTAATGACTTCATTTCTTTGAAGCTCTTCCTTTTCGCGAGCAGGAAGTGAGAAGTGGAGTGTGCGTCCGAGCAGTTCAGCGAGGAGAAGTGTGAGGTAGAACATTTATATTTGATGGATCGAGAGAATGAGAGAGAGGGAGAGAAAGATGAGGTCTGCTCGTGTCCCTTTGTTGTCCATTGGTACGACGTCTTTGACATAAAACGAGGAACAAAGAAACTTTTTTGTGTGTGTGTGTTCAATGATTACATTGATGGACCGCTCAGACTTGAACATTTTTTTAAATCTTTTGGAAACTTTTTTGAAAACTCTGATGGATTTCGAAAGCGCTAAAATCTACCGAGAAATCTACCATAATTAAATTAATGAAATATCTGAATGAAAGAAAAGTTGACTGGGAATCGTTTCCTTTGATGATTACATTGATTACATTGATAGTGAATCAGGAAGAATAAATTGAACTGAAAAAATTTTATTCGCCAAAATTCTATAAAGGTAGAAAATCGGTCGATCTGAAAACACAAGAAACCGCGAAAGTGAGCGTTAAGGCTTTGTTAAATTTCATACCAAAGCCTGGTATGAGATACACATTCAAGTGATAGAAACATAGAATGAATGCAGTCAAACAAACCAAGTCCGCTAAGTCTCTAACTGCACACAGCTTCAGCCGAATAGAAAGAATTGGATTCTACTGCCTCGAATGAGTAATCAAATACTGAATCCTACACCATTACCTTGCAATAGCGGAATCCCAGGACAAGACTCGTATTTACACTCATAAAAGCAGGTATGGCCTCTGAATATCCTCGTGGCGGCTGCGCAAGCAGTCTACTGACTCAGTAACATTAGCGTATTAACTTCCGATGGACTTCCTGAGCAACTGCTTAAAAAATGCATCATTTGGTTTCGCTGAGATCTCCTGCTGTAAAATGTGGACTTTATTCTGACAGACAATTTTAAGTACGAAAAGTAAAGCGATGTAACAAACTACCATTCTTTCAACACGCAAATAGTGAAGCTGGTACCGCTGTGTGGTACCGCTCCCGAGGCTGGTGGTTTTCAAAATTTCAAATCTTACTCAATGTGGGTTCCATTTTTTAACTTTCTAAAAGTTTTCTTCCCTAACTCAATGAAGTGTCAGAAAAGCTTGTCAGTCTTCATTCTCTAAATTAACGTAAAGTGCGTACTTCTCGGAGGACCTAATGAGATGCCTTTGAACTTATTTTCTTGGAAAGTGCTGCAGTCCTAGAGCTTCGAGATTGACCAGAACTTCATTTCGTTTCCCTTGATAGAAAAAGAATTATTTTTACTTGTTTTCGGGTCTATTGAAAAGTCTCTTTCCTTCCATCTGCCTCGCTTCAGAAAACGCTCTAAAGAAAAATTAAATTTTTCCGCAGGAGTCGAGGCGCTACAGTTTGATATATAACGTCTCCTGAGGTCATAAAGAAGACTTTGTCGACTTCGTCACCTCAGCGTAGATACGGAGTTTTTTCCGTGCGGCTTTGACTGTTCAGTTTTCACACTTCTTACGAGAACGTGACGTTATGTCGCGATGATATTTTATAAAACCTTAGAAGTAAGTTGTTTTTAATAACAAAATTAATGGAGGTCTATGATGAATTTTGGTTTTGATGTCGCAATCATTTATATCAGGGAAATTATTTTTTATATCGCGAAAAAAATTAACGGAAAGAGAAAATAAATTTGGTCATCGGCCTCACGAGAGAAGGAATCAAGTGCACAGGTATAATCAATATTTGTTTAGAGCCAATTTCTTACTCGGAGAACATATCTTATACTTAATAAATTGTTTTCTTGGTGATATTACTGATCCCGAAATGAAAACTCTGTTTTGAGTAAACGAAGATTGTTCATGAGGAATGAAAGGGACACTTAAATTTCATTCAAAAAGCTTTAAATAATCTCTCTTACATTCGTCGCAAAACAAAGCACAGAAACGAAACCGAACTTTGTAAAAATAGCATCCAAGCGCCGTCTTATGATCTAGATACTATTTCAACAAAATGCGAACACGATAGTACGAAATGACAATGATCTAGAACGCTACTTAAAATGCAGAACTCCATCTAGATCAATGGTTCTTAACCTTGTTGGACGTACTGAATCCCACAAGCTCCATGCATGCATTCATCGAACCCTTCGTAGTCGGAAAAAAATGTGTTATGTTCTTCAAATTCAAAACAAATGTATATTATAACTATATACTATTTTAGTGCCCAAACTGTACCATGCCGAACCCAGGAATTCGACTCACTGAACCCCTGGGGTTCGATCTAACTCAGGTTAAGAACCACTGATCTAGTTTACATATATCAAATGTCTACAGTAAAACTCGCCTGAAGATTCACACTGTGCCCGCTGGTATGACTCCAGCTCTCAACCCCGTGACGTATTTGCCCAATTGGATTATGTACAAGCCTCACGAGGCTGGCGCGGCCCTGTAGAGCAGATCAAAATTTGCGAGTCATGCTCTCCTAAGGATCGAGATTAAAATGGCTAGATTAGATGCAGAAAGCAGCGCTCTCAATTTCCTTTCCAAGAAGGTCTCTCATTTTAGTAGTATTGATACATTTTTATAAAATGCCTCGAATATTTTCGAATTTCACTGAATTCTTATTTATTATGCTCATGTGCTGACTTCTCATTTTCCATCACATTTTTTCAACATTGCTAACATTTAAGCGATTCTGCGACACATTCGTAATTTCACTACATTTTGTTACGGAAATTTAGATATAGTTTAAGTTTTCTAAATTTACTCACTAGTACGGAAAAATTATTTGCTGTTTATAAATGGTTTCGGCCAAATCCACTTCAAGTACATGACTCAAGCGAGTCTCAAACGTGTCACCTTTAATTACAGTGAGATGAAAAAAATATTAAATGCAATCTTCTGCGCCATCACACGAATAAATCGTAGTATCCAAGATACATGGCAATTCGAAGAGCGATAACTGACTCAGTCATCTGAACTCGAGAATTTGATAGGTGGGTTGTAGCACCGTCTTGAGATACTCTTATTGTTCTCATACACTCAACATTCTTAGGAATGCCTGTTTGAATTGTGATATTTGTGAAATATAATAGAGGTTTGAGTATTTTTATTTAGCCCCACGTAGTATTAAATTAAACAGAATTTTTAAAAACATGCGTAAAAACTATCAATGACACAGGAAAAACTTACTCGAAAACAACATGGACTCTACCGCAATACTGTATAGCGAACAGAAATGAATTTAATGTTGAAAAAATGAATTTGAAATTCGAGAAACCAGCTGAGCCCTTTTACAAGATAAACTTAAAACGTTTTACTGGTATGCAAGCTAACGATTTCACTCCTCCCAATTCTGCAAGACCACATGTGATCATCAAAAACTGTCCGTCGTGTTTTGTTAATGAGTAAAAATAGAGTAACGGGTCAGCAGACTGTTTTGAAACGGCCGCCCCGCGTCCTAAATTCTGCCATGAACATGGGCTCGATAATGTTAGTGGGCGGTAAAAGCCGATCCCTCGGGCTAAACCAATTAGGAATTTTAGCTGTTTTGACTCGATTTTCACCCGAATTCTTTCTCCTAGTTTTGGAGAAATGAATTATTCAACACACTGACTGCGATGGGCTTAGCCGAAGTCCAAAATTCAACTTGAATTAAAATCAATTTTAGATGATTTTTGAAAACGATGAAAAAGAAGTGGTTCGTGAATTTACTGTGTATTGATTGAGTATTCATAAAAAATGGGCTTGTGACTACTGATCGGTCAGCAGCAATATGAAAATCCCCTCGTTGACCGCCGGTGCCTCACGTCGCAGTCAAAAAAACTTAAAATTGGTCGTTTGCGTGAAACCTGATCAAATAATTCGACTTCCCAAATTTTCGATTCTCAGTGTGCGTAGCTCCACAATTTTCTGTGTAAAACCTAGGTGTCATTTCTCAAAGAAGAAATGTTCCAACTAACAAGATTTCCCCAACTTTCTGCTTCCATTTTCCATTGAACACGAAGCAGAAGCTCAACTGCTAACCAATCTTCAAACCCAGAAATTCGATGTCTTTTTCTCAACTGGTTTTTCACCTCTGAAAGTCCACGCTCACATGACACGAAGACGTAATGACGGAGAGTGAAGTAGTAGGAATCTAATCTCTTGCTTTTATCAGTTGAATCGCCTCACGTTCTGCTCATGTCATGCTTACGAATGAGCAAAAATAGCGTGTATTAGGAAGGATTTACGTATTTAAAAGTACAGTGGAGTGAACATGATCGTGTGCTTGCAATGATTAGATGGGTACGCTGTAAACACGCATTTGTACGATGTACGCTTCCAAATCTAACTTTTTCGCCGCCTGCATGCATGTTTTTCGCCGCCCAAGTAATCAAATCGCTTAGGCGGCGAAAAACATGCATGCTCCGGCGAAAAGGTTAGCCTGGGTTAGCAAGGATGCAATACATGCTTCAAAAAGTATTTGCAAATAATATTGGAATATTTTCGCATTATTATTACAGAAGAATTTCTGCATGTGCCACTACTGGAAAAATATGTTGAATTTTACTTTCTGTAATTACTGAAGTTGGTACAGGAAATATCTCCTCTCAATCATTACAAAGTGCAAGCAAAAGCAGGTATTTTAAAGTTTTGATGAAATAAGAATAGCCACGATAAGTCTTCTTTTTATCTCAGTTCTCCCTCCCATCGCGCTTGTATCCGTCCAATTAATTCATTATTAAGAGCGTCCACGTCCGCAATTATGGGAATAACGATTAAAAACTTTCCTCGTCTTCGCTTTAATAGAAAACTTGCGCACTTCCAGCTGCATGCTGAATATTTTGGACGATTAAAGAAGTTATCTGAGCGCTGCAGTGGCCCGACTGGGCATCGAGTACTTCAATTAAAATCTGCTCTCCATGATTAAAAAATATCTTTTTTTTTTCTCTCAAACCTGATATTCATCACAAACAATTCCCCGTGAAATTCACTTCAAAAAAGATCTTAACTGAAATAACCCTCGCCCCCGACGCGATATACCCAACACATGTGCAACGTAAGCTTCTGTGTTCCCTCAGCGTTATATTTTATCCGAACATCAACTTTCTTTATATTTTGCTCGCAGCCTCGCCGTCTGGGAGACCAAATCCCCAAGGCAGAAGCGGCAGCAAAGGCATCGTATTCCCGAATCGTAGTTGGAATGTTGCTCGTTACGATCAGTTAGGTCCAGTAAGGGGCAGTAAGCGTCTTCTCGGATCCCTAAAAGGGTGCTCACTGGCCCCCAAATTCGTGAGAGGCTTACGAACAACTTTCAAGAAGCTGTCCGTCCCAGCGGACGAGCGGGCGCCAATACAGGCCGCGTTATAATGCTGGCGATGCGGCAAATCGCCGGCTTCCTAGCGCCCTTTTTTATTAAAACCTCTGTCAAGTGCGGCGAGATTCCTTGATACAGACACTTTATGTCATACAGAGCGAGAGCCATGTTTATTGAACTTGGCTTTGTGATGACATTTGCCCGCAAAATAGAAAATTTTACCTTTTTGTTCTTTTCAAAGTTCACTGATGGCAATAATCGCGGCTTAGGTTTGCAGAACAGCTCGTTTTTAGGAGCCTTCTCATAACACTGATATAAAAATTATTCTTTAACGTGGTTCCTTGAATTTAAATGCAATTATAAGCTCTGCGCTAGGAGACCTCGGCGGGAAATAAAGCTTTAGATTAGCTGCCAAGATAAACAGCTTTGAGACAAAGATCTACCGACGTTTGGTGATTTAACAAATAAATGATAATTGAAATATTGTGGTAATCAACCCTGATAGAACAATTGATCGTATCGCTGCTAGTCTATCAGTTAAGGCGTTGCATTTTTGAAACACAATTTTACTCTTCGTCGGATATCCGTTAATCTTTTCGTGGTCGAAAAAAAACATTTCTTTCTTATCCTAAAAAAAATTTCGCATTTCCGCCATTAAATAGTGTTCATGATCAAATTGAACTCATTAAAATATGGGTTCTGAGTAACGAGTTCAAATATCACAGCGTTACGTTAGTTAACCCTTCAACCACCAAATTTTTTGGCTCTTCAACTATCACGGTTATTTCTCTTAAATTATAAATCATCATACATTATGCCCAGTGTGTGTGAACTTTTTATCGAAATCTATACTATAATAAGAGCCGCGTCCGCCTGTCTGTCTGTCCGAAGCCAGCCTGCAGTGTGTGATGAGCGTATCTGTGATACAAGCTTTGTCTCATCAACTCTCAAGAGATTGAATTTTGTTTATTTCTTACGGCCTTTCTTTCATTTCGGCTACTTTCTTATTTCAAATAAAGGGGGGTGGACTTGTGTTTATAACATAAGATCGATGGGAGCAATTTCCTAATGTTGAAGGACATTAGGAAATTTTTCGATAAAGAAAGGACGCTGTTCGATAAAGGGTGAAAGTAATCGTTAATATCGCTCCCTGAATTTCTAAATAATGCTGAAATTGAAGTCTTCTCACAGCTGGCTGGTGACCGGGTCAATAAGCAGAATGGTGAGCTAACTCAGCTGGCGTTTCGCACGATTGCAGGAGAGTGTTGTTAGGCATGAGGGCGACTTAATAAACACGAGTCTGAATACCAATTTCACTTCAAGTGACCCTAGAAAGCCTATTTACGAGAAGTTATATCTCCTCCGACAAAACACATGTTGAAATCTAGAAAATACTTATCTCGTGTAAATCTGCTCAAAATTTTGGCTTTGATCGAATAAAATATTCGAATATCTTAAGTTTCATTCCCCAAATGCTTTTCTTTCTTCAAACTTGGTTTGAGAGGTTGTTCTTCAAAATTCCTCATCAAAAGCGTGATTGAGGGACAATATCTTTTCTTTTTGATGCAAGCTTGCTCGGTAGTTGCAATACTTGAAAAAAATCATAATCCTTCAGATTACATTTTTTATTCTTGTTCCTTAAGCACTTTAAACCTGACGTCGCCATGTAGCTGAGAAAAATTTTTCTTTTGGAAAATCAGAAAAGTGGTCGTAGAAAATTAACGTTTACGCTTAATTTTGAATCGAAAAGTAAAGTGGAAGTTCTTTACATATTTACGTAGTACCTATCTATGGTAACATGCTTGATATTTATTCCTAGAGTGCCAAGGAAATAAGAAACGCGAGCATTTTTTCCAATTTAGTGAAGTAATTCATTCATGAAATGCCTCCAAATGACCTTTTTAAATTCGTTTTTTTTATCTTCCGGTTTCTCTACCAAGTGTGCCGGTCTACAATTATTAATTTCTTTGCTAGATTGTGCTGGAAGCCAGGGTTGGTTTACAGCCTCAACGGAAATGTCAGTTTGCAGTTACTGGTGCTGCAAACATGACCAGTTCGGGACCAGATATAGAGCTTGTACGATTTGGAGTGTCGCATGAATGTATGTTATGACCTTCCGATTTGAAAGAAAGTCTTCTTACATCGTACGGGCACTGGAGACCAAAAAGGCATCTACTTCGAGAACCTAGAACGCATAAAGTCATGCGTTGATCCAAGATAACTATCTACATCAACCGCAAAACAAATTCATTTCGTAAGGAAAGTGATGCTGTGCTTTTGGTGAGGTCATAAAGGTGTTGCGTACCATGAGTTCGGAAACTAAGTGAAATAGTGAACACCACTCGCTACCGTAAATAGCTTATAAATTAGAACCCTGCATCGATCGAAAACGCCCAGATCAGGCTACAAGATCCGGAAAAATTATTTTGCCGCATGAGAACGCTCCATTGCCCAGTGAAAGGCTTTACCAAACGCTTGATGTGCCCTTGGCTGAGGCCTCTTGTCCTGTCCACTTCATAATCACCCCTTCGGAATTTCATTTATTAATTTACTAGCAATGTTTCGTAATCTTCCCGATCTACACTGCAAACAATTACGAAGGAATTGAAAAATTAGTTACTGACTGGACCATCTTGAGATATAAGCAATATTTCTTAGTGAGCGTCCACAATTTGATGGACAAATGGGCGAAATATGCAGTTAGCTAATGCACATACTTTAAATACAATATTTTCAGCTTTCTCCAAGATTCAGTTGATTTCTTTGATATATATTGAAAATTTCCAACAGATACACACAGTATTTTTTGTGTAAAAAAAAGCATTGAAGAGAATTAAAATCAAACACAACAAATTACAGTGAAAAGAAATGAAGTTTATAATAATGATGTATTTTACAATTCAGGTCTCCAATTTCCAGATGGAAGTAGAAACGGACAGACCAGTCAAAGTAGTGACTAATCATTCATTAATAAACAATACAATGGGAATATTTGATAACCATCCCTTACCTCCTTATGAACTGTGATGCACAATTGAAATTTGAGTTACATGCAGTAGAAAGCATGTAGCTCACTCACAGCTGCGTTCGGAAATTATACGTTGAGCGTAGCGTCACCTCAGCAGCCCCCGGGGGCCGCTCCTGATGTGTGGAGATGCATGCAACACTTCACGAATCAAACAAATAACAAACCTCTATTCTATATATCTGCTACAAACGCAAAAGACGCATCAATTTACTTTAGTTTGAAATCTGTAGTTTGCTAACGAGTTATTTTGCACAACATCTCAGAGTTCAATCCTTTCTCAAATGAATTTCAAAGTTCAATCCTTTCTCAAATGAATTAAAAACACAGAAAACGCATCATCTCACTTTAGTTCGAAATCTGTAGTTTGCGAACAAGTTATTTGCTCAACATCTCAAAGTTCAGTCCTTTCTTAAATGAATTAATTTACACCCTATTAGCTTTACACGGCTCAAGGAATAGGCTCTCAGTTAAGCACTTGAGGCATTTTCGAAATATTTCTTCCAAAGATGGTTGTCGACTTTCCTCAGTTTAAAACTTTTCATATGTATTTGTAATAACTAGCATGGATGCTTATGAGTAGCATCCTCTATATGCATGTAAGCAATCAAGATCATTGTAGAATTATTGCAATTTAGCTCTGCAAAAATGAGTGCGACTTGGAGTACTTCACCATTGCGTCAATAGCTTCTACTCAAAAATATTCCCCATTTTTAACTATGAAGGGAACTCAAGTATTTGCAAACAAGAAAGACAATTTAAGAATGTAAAATTAAAACGTTTTTCATGTCAAGTTTGCCAGCAAAAATTTAGTTCCCTCGACGCAATATCAGTTGAAATCGGGGTGTAAAATTCAGTTCCCTCGACGCAATATCAGTTGAAATCGGGGTGTAAAATTCAGTTCCCTCGACGCAATATCAGTTAAAATCGGGTGTGAAATTCAGTTCCCTCGACGCAATATCAGTTGAAATCGGGTGTGAAATTCCGTTCCCTCGACGCAATATCAGTCGAAATCGGGGTGTAAAATTCAGTTCTCTCGACGCAATTTCAATTAAAATGGAACACAAAAATCCGCTTCACGTTACTTTTTCAATTGGGATCAAATCTGCTTTAAAAAAATCCGGCTTCAAATAAAAGCAAACACAATAATACAGTCCCACAAGATTACATCTGAAGTCTCAACTTTCTGGTTCCGCTCAACACAGAACTGCCCGTTGAGTCGCAGCAGTCTCAGGTCATCAGCTTTCTCTTCATCGCTCCGGCTCTTCATTTGGCTCACATTGAGGACTTCGCTTGTAACTCGACTGCCATTTCATGGTAATTTGACATTTCAAAGCCTGGTCGCTACAAAGGACGCGATCGGTCATTAATAAAAGATTTGAAGCTAATCGCCAATGCGATCTGGAAATAGCCCTCAAATCGACTCGTAACTTCAGATCGTGGATTGTACTTCGATGATTGGTCTGCATTCCTGTACCCTGACAATAGGCTATGAAAGAAAATATTTTTGCCTGTCTTTAAAGAGGCAGGCATCAAATTGGAGACGTAAGGAGGCGTACCTGAAGCTGGGCAAGTAAAAAGGCATACCTGAAACTGGATGCGCAAAGAGGCGTACCTGAAACTAGGCAAGTAAAAAGGCATACCTGAATCTGGATAGGTAAGGAGGCGTACCTGAAACTGGGCAAGTAAAAAGGCACACCTGAAACTGGGTGCGCAAAGAGGCGTACCTGAAACTGGATACGTAAAGAGATGTACCTGAAACTGGGTAAGTTAAAAGGCATACCTGAAACTGGGCAAGTAAAAAGGCATACCTGAAACTGGGCAAGTAAAGAGGCGTACCTGACACTGGGTGCGTAAAAAGGCATACCTGAAACTGGGCAAGTAAAAAGGCATACCTGAAACTGGGTAAACAAATAGGCGTACCTGAGAATGGGCACGTAAAGAGGCGTACCAGAAACTAGGTGCCTGAAGAAACATGTATGGAGAGGCCCATCTTACAAGGTACAGTAGAGACGCTCGCCAGAAGACGTGTAAGTAAAGAGACCGGAAGAAAATGCATTTACGGGCCACAGGCACAGTGTCGAGCAAACTTTAACATAATGTTAAGACCGTTAGAATAAACACTTTTTATACAATAACTGCGTTGGCAAAGTTGCTTTATTAAAGTGTTACAAGGACTTGAAATTTAAAACGTGTTGTTTGAGAATTCGTACTTTGGGAGAGGCAATGAAATGAAATAAGGAAAGAATTTTTGTTATGAAAACAAGAAACACAATAACAGCCTCAATTATTATGACCACAAGAAACAGATTTCTAAAATAAGTTAAGTATTTGAAAAGGTTCAATGATTCAAAATGTTCAGGTATTTTGAAATGAAATGTCGTTGCAATGATTGCAGGACGCGATCGAAGGCACCAGGAGTTTCACTAATCCTTGCGGAGGTATCAACAATTTTTTCCGACGTGGTATTCTTCGAAATGAATCGGTGTTTCCAACACCAAATTCTTCAAACGTTCCCAGAAGTAGAAATTTTAGGTCGTAATATCAGGAAATTAGTCCTGATATTATGCGAAAGCGTAACTTCTTGTAAGGCGGTAAACGAAGCATTTTTTGCCGCACGGTTACTGAATAAAAAGTGGTTATTTCAGTACTCTCAACCTTAATATAATGTTTTTATCATTTTTGACCGCACGGTTACTGAATAAAAAGAGTTCATTTCCGCAGTCTCAACCTTAATATAATGTTTTTATCATTTTTGACCGCACGGGGACTGAATAAAAAGTGTTTATTTCATTCGTCCCAGCCTTAATTTAATGTTTTTATCACTTTTGACCGCACGGTCACTGAATAAAAAGTTTTGATTTTATCAGTTCCAACTTCAATTTAATGTTTTTTCAACGAAGTGCTGTTCACCGTGTACTGTATGCTGAGAAACGGTCATTCCTCTAACAGATGTTCCATAGAAATAACTGTGAATGCGTTCGAAAAGTATTATAGGACATTGTGACTCATTTATAGATATTATATAAGATGAAATAGTAGTACTTTTAAATAGGCTCATTCTCAAATCGCCATCGCTATCAACAATCGCTTTTTTATACAACACTGTCGCTTCTGAATGTATATCATTGAATAACTAATAGGGTATCATTACATTTATCAATTTGTTGAATCGAGCTTGTACCTCTCAATCGAACTTTCTCTCATAAAAGTGTCATTGTTATTGCTTAGTTTCCTTGAGAATTTATGTGCCGATGAACAACAGTTTTTATTACAAATGAGCTTAATGCTAACAATCACACATTAATCCCAGGATTCATCTTTAAAACAGAGATAACTTCTCAACAGCCTTTTTACGAATTGCGTATTTATTGGGTTCATACGTAAAGACTGATACCATTGTAAGCGTGAAATGTAGCGACAAGAAACACCCTTCCGGATCATGTTTCAAGTGTCAGAGTTGCATGCTGAGAGCCGCGTAGCGTGCCCTTCTCGTCACAGTCCAGCACCGCCTCGCGTTTTCCTTCCTCAAAGATGAGTGCAGCTCTCGGTCGAAATGCTCCTGGACAGGTGGCTGACCGCCTTACCTGGACTCGGCTCTCGAGATAAGCTTTTGAGCGTCAAAACGATTTTCATGCACGCATTTGGCGATGGCCAAACGCAAGGGATTTGGTTGAGACTTTGCACAGAAATGAATTTTTTATTCACTAGCAAAGAGCATTACGTAAGCTCTCTTTGCATCTGTTCATTTCAGGTGTAGATCAAAGACTGAGCTTGTTACGGTTCTAGTGTATTGTGTGAGGGAAAATAGGTTAACTAAGTGGTGGGTTGGAGAGTAGTTATGAAGGTGGATAGAAGGTGATTTGCAAAATAATTAAGCATGTAGGCGATTGACTTCGTAGGTAGTCAGGCAGGTGGTGAGCTAGTTGTTGGCAGGTTAGGGGTTTGGTAAGTACGTTGGCAGGTAAGGGATTAACTAAGTAGGTAGGCAGGTGAGGAATTAACTAAGTAGGTAGGCAGGTAAGGGATGAACTAAGTAGGTAGGTAGGTAAGGGATTAACTAAGTAGGTAGGCAGGTAAGGGATTAACTAAGTAGGTAGTCAGGTTTGGGATTAACTAAGTGCGTTGGCAGGTAAGGGATTAACTATAGGCAGGTAAGGGATTAACCAAGTAAGTAGACAGACAGACAAGCAAGCGTTCAGCTAAACAGGTCGGCAGGAGGGTGTTTAGTTACGCACGTAGGTGGGAAGCTAAGTAGGTTGGTAATTAAGCAGGGATGGTATGCGCGTGGATAACTACAGAATGTAATAAAAATTACACGAACACCAAGAATGTAACACAAATTGTAATGACTGTGTTTGTTTTTCTACGCTTGTCGGGATGCTGTAATTGCTGCAACAAATTACAGCGTCCGATAACATTTCATTTTCTGCATTTCTGCTTTTTGATGCGAAGAACGTTTTGATTAACTGCATCAGGCAGCTCAATAAAAGTTTTGGCAAACTCTTCCTACAACACCATCTTTATACGAGGGCTGCTTTCAAAACTCACGCCAAGTTTAGTCTGATCAAACTTGGAATATTTGTTTCGAGAATGCAATCACGGCTTGGAGAAAGAAAGCAAACAAATTAGAGGTGGTGATATTTAGTTTGGGAATGTGAAGGACAATATATATGGCTAATCCCTATATAATAAGATAAATTCATCATTAAATGCGTGATGCGCTTGTCCTCAATTTTGTAGCATCTGCGATCGTTTGCTTCCACCTATTTTTAAGCTATAGCTTCTTCTGTACTTTCAAATTTTGGATCAAAATCATGAAAAATGACAAAACCCTTCGATTGAAGTTGTGAATGAATATTGACCAGCCATATAAATGTAGCTAACGGACGATAAATACGCATTTACTAGCATAAATACTTAACCTGAGTTACGAATAAATTCTAAATAATACTTTTGAAATAATACGAAAGTCTGAACTGCAATCTATCTAACGTATTTCTGTTAACTTCCGATCGATTTTTTTTCTCTCACAGAATATTGTGCTCCGCTAAACAATTAAAACAAAGATGACAAATCAATAGCAGAAGGAAACAGTCGTACTGAAAAACTGCTAAAGTTTTATTCCGGCAGTGTTTTGCCACCAGCTGTAATTGTAGATCACAGAGCTGATGTTACTGGAGGTCACAGAGCTGATGTTACTTGAGGTCGCAGAGCTGACGTTCATGGAGGTCACAGAGCTGATGTTACTGGAGGTCACAGAGCTGATGTTACTGGAGGTCACAGAGCGGATGTTACTTGAGGTCGCAGAGCTGATGTTCATGGAGGTCACAGAGCTGATGTTACTGGAGGTCACAGAGCTACTGATGTCACTGCAGCTGATGTTCTTACCCACCAAAATTTCCACTAGTTTTTTCCGTTACGCATCCATTCTGTGGAGATCATTATCAATGGAGGATAATTATAAGACAACATGGCTGAGAAACATTGAGCGCAGAAATTCACTTACCTATGAACATGATTTTCAATTCAAATCATTGTCACTTAGCAGATACTCGTAAATTCCCTACGTTGAGTCCCGTACGTAACGACGAGTGCAATGGATTTTTTACTGAATATATCACATACTTTTTTTCTAATACTACATTTTTTAATGCAGTCCTTCTTAGTTAACCAAGACTAACCCAGTAGCTCAGAATCGAACACGCTATTGATAGGAATGCCAACAACAATACCCATCAAATAAAGAGTCAGTAGTGATATAACATTCTTTACAGCGGAGCCTATTTACAACGCATGCAAACCAGCAGTCTTCGAAAACAAGCTACAACCTTCGAGGGTCGTCGTACTTCGAGAGAATGGAAGATATGAACGATTCATTTACAACGAGCACGTACATCCACACAAGCAAGGCACAAGAATAAACTCAATCTCTAACCGTCCAGCATTGTGAGCCAAACAAGGTAAACCTACGAGGAGAAGTACAAATTCTCGAGTAACGCTTCAAAATTTCGAACTCCTGCGAACACCGATGGAAACGAATGCAAGCAAGCTCGAACAAGAATGATCTGGCAGCATCTCCTCACGCTGTGGTGGCGCCTCGACGCACGCGCTTCAGATCCAATTAATGAAGCCGTAATCTTGTTGTTCGAGCGCTCCTTTGTGGCCAGAAAACAGGACTCTGTGGAGCATTGTGCAGCCAAATGGTGCTCAAATAAACGCTTTTTACGGCTCCTGCCCTTTGTCTCTGTTTGTTTGATTTGCCCTTTGTCAATTGTATTGAATTATTACGTCCCCCTTTTGCATGTGTTGTCTTGTGACTCTTTTCCCCCTCGTCATTCATGTCCTCATAAAGGAAGGATATTAAATTTTAGTCATGTCGACGCAATTTATCTTCTATAGATGTTTCCAATTGTCCTAAAGTTGTTACCAGGATGCAATGCCGGTTACATCGGCTGGGCTGACTTTGATTTTTACATCTGAAGTCAACACAAAACTGTAGGACAGCTTGCGGTCTCGAAGGAATGACGTCATCAAAGCGTCTGAATTCGAACACGTTATCTTGCGTTCTGAGAGCAAGAGGGAAGTTTTCCTTATCATTACTCGTGAAATTCAAGTAACAGATATCTCAGTAACAGAGCGGGGGCCACTCGACAACACCCCTGCGAGAGACAAGGGGTGAGAGCTCCGAGACGCACACCTGATTTGAGCACTTGCGACTTCTTCCTGTGGGGATACATGAAGGAGAAAGTGTTCCGAAGTCGGCCACAGAATTTGGAAGAATTAAAGATACGAGTTCGGGAGGAAATCGCTGCAATACCCCTTGAGATGTGCCGAAGAGCCACAGAAAACTTCAGACATCGCCTTCAACAGGACATCGCCACAGATGGCCGCCATCTGCCTGATGCCATTTTCAAAGAGTGAGCACACAAACGGCATTGTAGACTGATTCGAATGAAACAACAAATAATTTTGTAAGTACTGTTTTACTTTTTCTAATAGCCTTTTAAAACGCATGCATTTGATTTGCCCTGCCCTGTTCAGCTTAATATATGTAACTATGAACAGGGGTTCTGCTTCTAAGTAATAAACACATTTCTTTCTTGAGTCCAAGTTTGCTGGGATACATTTTGTTAAATTGCATATAAATTCTAAAGCCGATGACCGATTAATTTTTGTTCCTCAGTTATATTTGTTGGTGTTAATCGTATTCTCAGTTTAGCTTTCATTAGTGGGTGTCTTTAGTGAATGATCTTGAATGAATGTTTCCACTGCAAAAATGTTCACATTTATACCTCACTTTGTGAATCTTTGTTACTTCCGTCTCTTTGTATTTGCACAACACGTACTTACGTCATGACGAATTGCCGTCACAAGATCGTTATTTATTGCGTTCTCTTTTACAAATCTTTACCGTGTGCTCATGCAGAGCCCAATGGTACAGGAGCCAGGAGGTGCAGGAGCCAGGGGGTGCAGCAACCAGAGGGTGCAGCAGCCAGAGGGTGCAGCAGCCAGGAGGTGCAAGAGCCAGGTGGTGCAGCAGCCAGGTGGTGCAGCAGCCAGGGGGTGCAGGAGCCAGGGGGTNNNNAGCCAGGGGGTGCAGCAGCCAGAGGGTGCAGGAGCCAGAGGGTGCAGGAGCCAGGGGGTGCAGCAGCCAGGTGGTGCAGCAGCCAGAGGGTGCAGCAGCCAGGGGCCGCAGCAGCCAGAGGGTGCAGGAGCCAGAGGGTGCAGGAGCCAGAGAGTGCAGCAGTTAGAGGGTGCAGCAGCCAGGGGGCGCAGGTCTCACCTGTTTGACGTAAGCAGCTTCTTTTTGATCAAATACTTATTTAAAAGAGTCCACTTCACTCGCAGCGCGATGTTCATAAGGTGAAGAAATTTAACAGCCACGAGGTTGTCTCAAGGCATCGTTTCTTACCCATAGACAATTTCATTCATCGTTTTTCTGACTGTGATCTTGACTCTTTAACGTGAAATCTTTTTTACTCGTACTGCCGTTATTGCACCCACAACCACTAAACTGGCACAGGCATCACGTGGTCATCGGTTTCAGAAAAAGAAAAGTGCTGCATCACGGCAGTGTGCTTCAAAGAACTCATTATGTAACAAGTTTAACAAACCATACAATATACTGAGGCTATTTTTGAACGAAAACAGTAAGGTCATCTGAGGCTTTTAAGGATTAAGTCAAAATCATTGATTTGCGCTGAATGTGACTTGCAACATCATTAGCCATGGCCACCATAAATTCTTTAGGAACATTATTTTAATGTAAAGTCAGAGACACTTTTCGACATGATTCAATGCTTTTAAACATTTTCATGTGTTGTGTTTATGCTTTCAGGTTTTGATAAGGATATAAGTTCGGCGGGATAAAAATATAAAAGAAAAACGTGAAAAACAGTGTTGGATTTGTTTACCTCGAAGGTAAGGTGCTGAGCATGAATATCTTATCCCTGAATCTAATCGAACTCAAACGTTCATAGAGATCAAGTATAACTCCACAAATTCCGCTTAATTTTCAAACTGCGTGACGTAGCAATAATTCTTCGATGACCTCCATCTCTCGTGCCTCGAGGAGGAAAACACGAACAAAGCTACAAACACTTCTCACCACCCATCATTTTTCCAGCAATTCTCTTCCGTCCCCTCTTCTTCTTTTTCCTTCCCTCTTCCTTTCTCCCCTTTCTTTCCATCCATTTCCCCTACTTGCTCTAGATGCTACCCATTTTTCCCATTCTTCCTCCCTTTCAACTCGTCTTTTTTCACTCATTGCTCATCTTTTTCCCTCATCCTTTCCTCTTTATCCTGCCATTTTTTCTCCTTCCTTACTTTCTTTCTCATCATTTGACTCTACTTTCTCTCCTTCTCCCTCATCCTTCTTTTTCACCTCGCCCCTTGCAGTCCACAGGATTTTACATATTTTTACTTCATGATTATACAGCATTTCGAACTATCTAAAAACTCATATGAAAATTTTTAATTTTTTTCCCCTTCCATCTAGAACTCTAAACATAACAGAAGCGTTTTTTTGTTCTACAGGATTAATTCACGGCGAGTTGAGCGAATGCATCCCAGGGTTGTGTCAGTACGCTGAGAATGCGGAAGTTTCCAATTTTAGAGCCTGTTGCCAACCGTTAATGCAGGTGAAGCAACTCTGGCATTGGAATCCCACAGCAGAACATTAAAATTCTCGAAAGAGACAGTTGTAGCTTGCATCACTAGAGAATGGTCCATAAAGAACAGACTAAGATAAAATAAGACCAAGAACAGAATAAGTCAGGCCAAGTCAGATAAGAACAGATGAAGTCAGAGCTGGCAGAATGTTCAGATACGTAGAGTAGTATCAGAATGCTACTCTACCGAAAAAAGAGATGACGTACATTTCAGTTAAAGTCCACCTGGAACTTAGTTCTTGACTCTGAAGATGGAGCAAACACATTGGCTGCATTTGGCAGATTTTTAATTTGGAATAACTTGAATACATTTTGCTTAGTCCCGCGGAGTCTGGAAAAGTTGAGAAGGACCCCAGCCAGAGCAGCTGCGGCCTAATTCTCGAGAGATGTTATGACTTTCATCTCGCTCCAATTTTGCGAAAGTGCCATTCGCGCGCATAAATCTTCTCCGCAGACAAATCTCTTCACCGAGGGCTCGTATTTCAAAGCTTCACTATATTTCTCGAATGCAGACGTGTGCCCTTCAAATCTTGATGGTCGATTTTTCTTAACAAAGCGTTGCTGAGAACGCCGACGCAACAGAGAGTGACTGCGCGTGCCAAATTCTATTACGAAACCACGAGCGATAGTACAACACCGTCTATAGCTGAACGTACCCCACCGGGGCTTGCTCTGCAAGCAAACCATGGATTAGGTTAAAATATGTATATAAAATCAGCATAGAAATGGAAAAAGTAAATATAATTTAACGCATTTTTTATTCATCCGAAGCATCTTCGATTGTGAAAACGCCCTTACTGATGATGACAGCACACCTCCACTGAGTTTTCACTTTTCATCCCGAAAACAGCGCTAATGAATTAGAGAATGTATCTAACGTTTAGCTTTTAAACTTTTGAAATTGCTAAATTAAACTCATCAGTATTTCAACTCCGCAGCCGTTGCAAAGGAGCTTTGGCAGGAGCAGGGAGCATTGTAGAAACACCACGAAAATGAAAGAATGAAGACTATAGACCAGCACTTCGACCACAATTGGTTTCACTGAAGTTCAATATTCAACTCAGATTTAAACTCAATAGTTGTAAGCAATTTTGAAACCAGGAAACATTAACTGGATCGTGCCTTTATTTAGCTTCCATTACGTAATTTGAGTTTGTGACTACTGGTCGATCAGGGACATCATGAAAATCCCCTCCGTGGCCACCGCAGTGGCTCATGTTGCGGTCAAATCGTTAAGAATCGAAGACATTTGTGCAGGAGGTTAGTTCTGAGACCCGCAAGAGACACGGAAGCAGAAAACGGATGAATGAGATCGTCTTAAGCGGCCCATAGACGATCAATTTTATTGGCAATGTAATTGACGATAATGGATATTGACAATTTAATTGATCGTCTGTGGGCTTGATTGACGACCGTCAGTTAATTGACTAAATGGGCAAAAAAGTTTCATCAATATATTGAGTCAATGATATTGACAATTAAATTGATCGTCTGTGGGCTTGATTGACGACCGTCAATTAATTGACTAAGTGGGTAAAAAAACGTCATCAATATATTGAGTCAATGATATTGACAATTAAATTGATCGTCTATGGGCCGCTTTACACACTAAAACTAAACCAACAACAGACTCGTGCAACCAACCAACATTGGTGGCGCTGAGGCAGGTAGCACGATCGAATTCCCGTCATGCAGTGTTAAATTAGCAAGGCACGCAGACGAGGACAAGCAGTGTCAGCGGGCCTACTGAGAGCTGCAGCTTGAAAATCTTCTCTTACCTTGAGGAATGTTCAATCCCAAAAACATGTGAAAGACAATCCCCGTGATCGATCTCCCCTGGGGGCTTCTCATAAAATGTGTGTATCTCCGAGGGCTGGAGCTCTCTGTATAATTTAGAGCATCTAAATTATGTCTGCATAGAAATACTGTATTTGATAAAATTCATTCACTCATCGTCACACGTTGACTATGTTTGAAAATAAAACAGGATAATGTGGGCAGGATGTTACGTAACTGTACAGGTGTTGGTTTTTGACATTAATTAAAACATCGAAATTGCGAGTAAAATGATGCTTTCAATACTTCTTCCACCCTTTTTCCAAGTGATTATCAAACTGCACAGGTCAAGCCAAATATTTGTACAACAGTCATTTTTAGCCCAGTTGCTTAAAATTCTAGTCGTGAAGCTAGTGTTCCGTATGACAGTACAGTGCACAGACTCTCCAAAGTCGCGCCGAGATTATTGCCCTAAATGTATTATATCTTAAGGTCTATGAAGTACCCTCAATCTATGGGTATCTTGATTATTCAATAAGAACATTTTGTTTTTAGAGGGAAATATTCACTAAAGTATTTAAATTCATTTCATGTATTTAGTATTCAAATTCATTTCATGTATTCAGTATTTAAATTCCTTTCATGTATTTAGTATTTAAATACATATGAGCGATGCTTTCAGCACTAGTATTTAAATACATTCAAGGCATTTCGGGGCCACCACTGTCTCCAACTAAATGGAAGCGAAAACACTTTACTTGCCTGCCAAGTTTTTTATTTCGCGCTGTTTTTAGTACTATGAAATGAATTAAAGCTGCAGTTTACCTCAACGGGAGGTCATTTCACTGCCCGTGTGCGAGAGTGTAAGTAAACACTGAAGTTCACCACAGCCAGTAAATTACCCGGGTGAGGTCTACCACACTATCGCATGAGATCAACCTCTAGCTAGTACTATAGCGTGAAGTCTACCACACTATCGCATGAGATCAACCTCTAGCTAGTACTATAGCGTGAAGTCTACCACACTATCGCATGAGATCTACCTTTAGCTTGTACTATAGCGTGAAGTCTACCACACTAAAGCATGAGATCTACCTTAGCTAGTACTATAGCGTGAGGTCTACCACACTATCGCATGAGATCTACCTCTAGCTAGTACTATAGCGTAAGGTTAGGTTAGGTTACGTATGGATATTCCTTATTTCCATACATTTAATTTAGCGATAAACAATTCGTACATCTCAAACTGCACCTGGGTAGGCGATATATGGCGGTAGACCGCACGCTATAGTGGCACCACAACCCGCCTCTCGGGGACTGATGGCCCTCCTGCATTTTCTCCTTTGGTCAAAGGACTTAGGCTTTTTCTGGCAAAATCTTAATGCATGGGTTATTTTAAAATGAAATTTGACTACATGAAGCACTCATCATTCAGCATCTCTGTAAGATTGTCACATGCTGATTCTTCTTCACGGTCAAATTTTATTGGATAAAAATTCAAGCATGAGGAATTCGGCGAGAAAAAAGTCAATTTGGCAAAAATGGGATTCTTCCTCACGGTCAAATTTTATTGGATAAAAATCCAAGCATGAGGAATTCGGTGAGAAAAAGTAACCCAAGTAACCAAAAGTCAATTTGGCAAAAATGTCAGGAGTCGCACTCTCGCGCCGTGTGGCAGGCGTGGAAGAAAAGCTCAGCATACTTAAGTCTTCTTTAGGGAATGTACCTCCATACCGCACCTTGCAAGGTGACGGAACAACGCACGTGGACTCAATCAAGAAGCTGAGCTAGGAAGTACGGACACACACCCTTATTACACATAAGTTTCCGAAAATATTCGCCGAACTTCATCGAGTGAAACTTGCAGAGAATGTGATGGTCTGCACGGAAAGTGTTGAAGATGCTGCAGACATTTCTAACATTTTCAGGTGGGTCAATAATGCGAAAAAAACATAGAAGATCTTTAAAAGTTGACCGTGACGAGTGCAACTGGAGTTCAATGTTCATCTTAAATATAAAGTCATTCATAGTACATAATTTGGCGAATAGAAAACATTAGCTAAATCGTGCTTTCATGTAGCGTTAATTTAGCGTATATGAAAATTTAATTAGTGATTACAGTCGATAATCAGCGTTATGAAAATTCACTCTGCGTACACCGGCGGCTCACATCGCGACCAACGGGTTAAACAAAGGCACTACTTATGTGACGCTTTCTGATAAGAAGAACTGGCACCATAGAACGTAACAGTAATAAAAATGAGTTCAAAAGAGGCAGTTTTCCCTGTTGAGCTGACTTATACTTGTTTGCTAATCCAAATTTTGTGTGTGCTCTTCAGTATCAGCAATGCCTTGTGACTGACTTTTGGGTAATGTAGTAGACGTCTGCAATAAAATTTCAGAAATTCTGAAATTGACTTCCAGGAAAAATTGAAAAAATAAAGCGATTGTGGCTAAGGATTGATTTGAATTTCAGACCTTAAATTGGATATCAGGTGTTGGGTTGAACTGAAATCCGATTTTAAATTTTAAATTGAATTGAAATTTGATAGAAGGTCTTGAATTTAATTGACATTGAATTCAGGTTTTGAAAAACTAACGAGCCAGACTCGGAACTTCAGGATAGTAACCAAGGTTTGATGAATGTTCAGGATAGAAACCAAGTTCAGGATAGTAACCAAGTTCAGGATAGTAACCAAGTTCTGGATAGTAACCAAGTTCAGGATAGTAACCAAGTTCAGGCTAGTAACCAAGTTCAGGATAGAAACCAAGTTCAGGATAGTAACCAAGTTCAGGATAGTAACCAAGTTCAGGATAGAAACCAAGTTCAGGATAGTAACCAAGTTCAGGATAGAAACCAAGTTCAGGCTAGTAACCAAGTTCAGGATAGTAACCAAGTTCAGGATAGTAACCAAGTTCAGGATAGTAACCAAGTT
>JACJUY010004739.1:3087-51099 GCA_014220935.1 Platorchestia sp. MABIK
TTTTTTTTTTTTTTTTCTTTTAATTTGTGTGCATATTATTATATCACTTACTGAATGGTTTTTTTTTTGCCGGTCTTAATTTGTCAATTCTTATATTTCAGACTATAGCTGATGATGATCTTGATGATCGAAACGTTTTAATTTTTAATAGATATGTATTTTAAATCTGTTGTCTTCGCTATAACCTTCATTTTAAAGCTTTGCTGTGTTGTGCAACCTAATCTAATTAACCGAAGGTGGTGTACATAATGGCCCTTAACCTCCTACGAATGTCAACATCTCAGTTGCCCTAACTCTCCAGTTCTAGATATCGCAGCCTCTGCCATCGACGAACTTGAACTTTTCGAGAATTTGCTAGATAAAATTTTCAAATTGTGCGTAGGGTGTCCAAATAATGCACCTGATACAGCAAGGGGGATGTCATAGCGAAAATATTTCCATTCTCAACATCATGATGCTGCACACACATTCTTTGTAATTTTCATTAAACGGCGAACGATACATTTGTTTCTGATGAAATCCTGCATTTCGCCCAAACTGTCTCCCTTTGTTAAATTTTTTTATGTTAAGTACCTTTCATAAGAGAATCTCATCCTCTATCCATCAAAAATTATCATCTCATGGAAAGTGGGTGCTTTCAAGAATTGAAATTTAAGAATCAGGTCATTATTATTAAAGGCTTCCACAACCTGCGCATTGAGAACGTTTCATTACAACGTATAATATAGAGACGGTTGTTCCTAACAAACGTTTTACGAAATCGTTGGCTGATTTTGAAAGCTAAGTTAATCATGAAATACTCAATTTTTTTTTGACGCCTACTAATTTCAGAAAAACTCCCATAGACGCATCTCATGTCTTTAAATTCTAAACACTTATTCATAACGATCTTATAATCACCGTATTGGTGTTCTTTTAAAGTGACAAAATGTTGATGAGTTTGTTTACACAGGAGGTGACTTTGCACGTTCCTGATCGAAAGCACCTTCTCCTCGCTGATAGAAGCAGTGCTAGTTCCAGCATTCACAAAACAAACGTCAAGTCTTATTATAATAATACAGATTTAGGGATGCCGCTGTGTGCTTCCAAATGTGTGAGGCTGAGGAATTTCCTGTCACTAATGCACTTGAGGCCATTTAGCTCCAGGGAGAGATTGCCAAATTGCATCGATCTTGAGGTCATCATGCCTGCAGTATACCTTGTTTAATCCAACATGTGGAAAAGGATGAAAACGAAAGAGATGAGAAATCTCTTAACTCCTAGCACTGTTATTCCTAAAATTAAACTCGTCCTCTGAAAATCTTTTCTACGTGGAGGCGAATTTTCTGGAAAGATTTGTGCTCTGAACTGTCACACCGCCCACAGATTTTACAAATGACTACCTAACTGCCTCATTGGGCACCTGAAATCTGCCTCACACGACACATGAAGTGCATCACAAGACACAGAAAGTCTGCATCACAAGACACATAAATTCTGCATCACAAGATGTCTGCATCACAAGACACATAAAGTCTGCATCATAAGATGTCTGCATCACACGACACATAAATTCTGCATCACAAGACACATAAAGTCTGCATCACAAGATGTCTTCATCACAAGATACATTAAGTGCATCACAAGATACAGAAAGTCTGCATCACAAGATACATGAAGTGCATCACAAGACACATAAAGTCTGCATCACAAGACACATGATGTCTGCATCACAAGACACATAAAGTCTGCATCACAAGATGTCTGCATCACAAGATTCATGAAGTGCATCACAAGACACAGAAAGTCTGCATCACAGAAGACACAGAAAGTCTGCATCACAAGACACATGATGTCTGCATCACAAGACACATAAATTCTGCATCACAAGATATCTGCATCACAAGATACATAAATTCTGCATCACAAGAGACATAAAAATGGCCGAGTCAACAGTGCGCCGATCAAGCAAATTTAACAGTAAAGTCACACAAGTAAACATTGATTTAAAGACTTTTATGTCTTGAAAAACCTTAAAACACCTTTATGATAGTATTAATATCAAAACAATATTTTAAACTCAACACAAGAATCACGCTTTAATATCGGCTAACCAGTAAACAAATGGAATTATTGTAAAAACGCTTCACTTCAATTATATAGAACTAAAATTTGAGATACTAATTTGCGACTTGAGCACCGTCAGAATTGAACTAAAATTAAAACTTATTGATTTTCATATTCATTCGTTTTTGTGACTATGCAATCTGTTTTGTCATATTCAAACTGTTTTTGTGACTTCGATACACTTAATTATCCGAATAGCTAACTTTAAGGTTATATATCTTTGAAATGTTATTTCAGGTCTGGAATTTACGGCACTAATCAAATTGCACTAAAGATACTGCCAGTAGACTAACTGCTGAAAATATCGTGATGAAAAAGTTTTTATTTGTAGTTAAAAGACATACTGTACACGATTATGGGTATTATGATATCTCTCTTGGTGATTGAAACAACTGGGGGTAAGACGATAAAAAATACTCTATCTTAGGTCACTCTAGTTTGCGAAAATTTAAAGCACTCGTAACAAACTAGAAAGAAAACTGAAAAAATGTTAATAAGCGACACAATTTGCGAGGCCTAAACTTCCCCTGACCAAGAAATTTATCTAACGCAAGCCCTGCAGTTTTAAACATTGCAATAGCAGGAAAAAATGCTTATTATTTTATTTAAATATTCGTGGGCCTCGTAGTTCCTGTAAATATTTGTGAAAATAGTATATTTTCAAATATAATGAAAATAATATTCTATTTTCATTTTAGAAATGAATTTCTAGTCAATTTCGACATAAACTCTGTTCTTTTATGTCATTCACCTCAAGGCCCTTATATTATGGTTAAGAAAATCTTCATTGGAATATAACAGAAAATCAAAATTGAGGTTGAATTTGTATTTAAGGAATTCATTCGTCATTTAGTGGTCTGAACCTACAATGACACCATGTAAGATGGAAGTAAGCGGTCTACCTGCTACCCTTTCATGTGTTGATGAACTATATGATCGATTCATATTCCCGTTTCAGAGAAGAAAACTCCGCGCAGCTTTTCTCAAATTACACACTTTGTGCACAAATGTTTGTAAACGCTCTTAGTCGATGAATAACTGGGTTTCCTTTGGGTGGGTCTCATAAAAGTGATATTTTCAGATCCATCAATTGTTCGCCAACTTACAAAAGTCGCTAACGATGCAAGAGACCCGTTGAAAATAACTCACTCAAACATGAAAATAACAAAACATTCATGTACTTTATGTTGTGAATTACTGAGGAGTATAACAATTTGCCATCACACTCCAGGCATCCGTTCATTGTTCGAAGCAAAAAAAAACATCCAAGCTGAAACACAAGTCGGATCCAGGATTGCCAAAAAAGAAAGGATTTTTTCTGGCCAAAAAATGGCTTCTTGGCTTCTTCAGGACAAAATTTATTTGAAACCTCCTACACTGAAGGATTTCAACCAGAAAATAATAATCCTGTCTTTCAACCCAGATAGTGTTTCACCACTCTATGTATAACAATTTGATGGCTCTGGACATGCTTCTTCAAGCATTTATTATTCGTTTCACAAGAGATCCTAATGCTACAATACTGTTCTAAAATATATGTTTCATAAATTAGGCTGAGAATGAAACGCAGAATTGGTAAAATCTAAAATTAAAAACTAAATGAAATCCAAAAACGCGCAAATCCCTTTCCTTGCTAGTGTGTTTCAACGTACGGGTGCTGATGTTGGCCCGAGTGACTATAAAGAACACGGCTTGCCGATCACTTCACCCCAAACTGACCGCGTGTTTTGTTTTGGTTCCTGCAGCGACGAGTTCGTTGTTCTGCCGTCTGGAGTTGCCGCGCACCCCAACGACGCTTTTTTCTGGACCGCTTCGAAATGAAGTAGAGCTGCCGGGGCTCGAGCAACAACCACAACCACCACCACCACCTCGTACACCACCACCACAAACCCCCGGGGGGACGCCCCTGCAATAACACGTCCTTCTGTATCTTTCCCCCGCACCCCCGAGGCCTCGTCATCCGCCCTCGTGCCATCGTCAGCTAAGACGACCCAAAAAATTCAAAAGAATTGGCGCAACTTCGTAGGCAGGGCGGGGACGATCATAAAGCATGCTCGGGATGGGCAGTTTCGTCTTTTTATAACTCCGCATATCATTCTCTACCTCCGGCATCACCACCATCACCATCATCATCACCACCACCATCATTATCATCACTTCCGACCACACCATCACCATCAAAGATTCGAGACGTTCAAGAGTCAGCAACCCTTAGAGTTCAGCAACGAGCTTTATGATGTTAGGGAAGATCCTCATTACGAGAACATTTTCGAATCCAATGAAAATGATCAAGAAGAAAATTACGAAGAAAATTGTGTTCTCACGAGAGAAAGCTTGAAGCATTGCCATTCTGATAAATGTCGCATTGTGCAGTCAATCAAAAGTAAAAAATTAGTGAAAAGATTGTACACCAACTCGAACAATCGGATAATCAGAAGATCTCGATATCCTAACGAGCTCAACGATAGAATAAAAAGAATTTACTGATCATGTGCATCTTAGTCTAACTTATCATTGCTCGTTGTTTCGAATGAGGCTTTCTTTCAAAACGAATTAAATGTATAAGAGACTGCTTTGTTTGCTAACATATTGCTAGTTTGATGTACTCCTCAATGCGAGCAAGTAGAAGTTTCTATGAGCTTACTAAGAATAATCTTGAACATAGTTGCCCATCTCTACATGGTATCTTCGAAATAAAATTACCAAAGTAACATGAATCTCACACTGCCACTTTTGATGCGCGTCAAGGTTTGCTAACTAGAACCTGCGCTTCTCTGTGTAAAAACTAAAAGAAAATAAATGATGGTAATGGTGGTGGCCTGTAAGGTGGAGGCTTCATAAATACTTTTCGTTTGCAAACTTAAATGAAAAATTGTCCCTTGAAAATTTGCGTACATTTACAATCAGTAGTGGTGGTGGTGGTGGTGGTGGTGAAGATGGTGGTGGATGAGTTTGTGGTGTTCGGTGTAGGTTGAGGGAGCAGGATGATACTGAGCCCCGTTCTCATACCTGTCATGTGTGTGGTCGAGTTCCGAGCAGATCTGTAGACTTCGTTCAAGGTAGAAAAATGTCATCATTCGTAGTTCCTGTTTCAATTCATTTGATTGAAAACCATTCTTGATAGTTGATTGTGAACTCAGTTTTTTACCTCCACTTTATCAACAAACATGTTTCACTAAAGAGCTCAGAATTCTGTCATTAGCTCCACCTGGAAGAGTTGAAGAAGGGCGAGGCTTCAGAAGCGAAAGATAACGTTGTCACAATGTGATGTTTTTCAGTTCTGTCATGGCTAGTCAGTTTTATCGCACGCAAATGAATTCGCTTTATTATTCCATGAAAGTTTTTGTGTATATGATGATTGCCAAGAAATCTCATTGCAAAAGTCGTATTTGAGATTAATTTACATCTAAGCAAGAAGCATCAGCTTTCTAGCGGTTAAATAGCCCTGCTGGAAGTACCCCGACGAGCTAAGTCACATTTTTATATTAACAAAAAGTAGTTGTGGTAGCTAGTTGTGACGATGCTGGTGTTGCAGTGACGATTACCTCGGAGGCCGAGGCGGCGGCAGCAGCAGCAATACTCTGCTGCGGTCCGCAAGCGAGGAGGCGATCCCCAGTCGCAGATACCAACACGTCTCCTCCTCCCAGCCACGTCTGTACTCCCCTCCGTCAGACACTGCGTCCTTTCCTGGGGACACGCCCATCCACCAACAGCCGCCGGGTGGCACAGTCCCCAGGACAGGGCCCCCGCGGGGCCCCATGCCCCCCATTCCCCCCCCTCAGAGATACCCTGAGTATAAACACTGACGTATGGCCCCCGTGCCACGGTACGCCCCCTCGCTCCCTGTGGAACATTTTCCCTTCAGGCGAGTGCAGGGCGCGGGACCTCCGAAGCCTCCACGCCTCCCCCCAGGAGGCTGGGGGGGCCAGCAGGCGCATCAGGGGGGTCACCGGAGTGGTACGGGGGGTCGAGGGCACTGGGTCTACCGAGGCTATGATTACTGATAATGGCGATAGGAGTAGGCTGCTGCTGCAATGTCCCACCAGCCTAGAGCACACCCCGCGCCGCTGGAGTGCTTTTGAGATGAGCAGGCCAGAGGCAGCGTGGAACAAAGATGTCATTTGCCCTCCAGTATCTTTCCTTTCCGCAGGAGAACGTTTCATTGCTCAAGAACAATACTTAGACGTTCAGTCGAATAACTTAGGTGCTGCCTGTGATTTTCGAACGAACTTGCAAGACAGCGGTTCGTTTGGTCTCCGTTCTGGGGGTAGCAGTGTTGAATCAAGTGGTACCTTCCGTCAAAAGAATGTTCAGTTCAGTCAAACTCGAGCGTCCCAAATCCAACAGAAAATGACAATCAATTCTTTTCTTTCTTTAAGAACAAATCGTTCGTTTTCGGAAGCGAAATGTGACGAATGTGGAGGTTTTTATTCCAGAACTCAGCCAGAAAATCACAAATGTTCACGAGCGAACGAACATCGTATGGTCGAGTGTAAAATTAAATACGATGCGACGGTTTCCGTAGCCAAAAATTCGAATGACAACGACACGTCAGCAACTTCCCCATCTTCATCCTCCCCAGAAACTCAAGTAGAAGTGTACAAAGCACCTGCGTCATTATCGGATCCCGTGTTATCTCAACCACATGCCACACATACACCTGTTAAGAGTAAAATTACGACTGTATTTAGTAAAACTATTGAGACCCGCTCGTCAGATTCAGAAATTTACAGCAGAACCTTAGATTCTGTGACTTTGTCCACTGGTAATCACTCCACTTCGACCAGACGTGACGAGAAAATTCCAAAACAAATGGCTTCTTGTGGAGTAAGAGGAATTTCTAGCGTTGAGAGAGCGGCTCATCATCATGATGGTGAAAGCTCATCGGAAAATGTATCGAGAGAAAACCAAGAGGTAGTAAAATCGAGCTTCAGAACACCAGAACAGGATGAAGTGGAAGCTGTCGCTCTGCCTACAGAAGCCTACTCCAGTTCTGAAGCCAAAGACGCCCAGCACAAATCTACGGAGGGAACCTCTTCAGTGCATCGTGAAGACCGAGTTCGCTCTTCTTCGTCAACCGGAAGACACGAAGAAGAATATTTCGTATTGTGTTTTGACGTAAAAAAGTTTGACCCGTTCCCAGATCTTGGCAGTTGATGCCACTGCATCGTTATCTTGATTCAATTTTAAGTTGATTCATTTTTTGTTCATGAGGTATAGACAACTGCTATTTGTCTCATTTCAGCATTGAAACCTCCTTATGACGGTTTTCCCTAAAAAATTATACCATTTAAAATGGCGTTGAAGAAAGCAATAAACATATACTCTAGAGCTACATCCATTAGTCAAAGGATTCTCACTTTGCTCATAACTTTTAAACGACGCTGATCATTGTAATAATATCAATAAAACGAAAGCTATCGTATATTTCCAACTCCGACACGTTCTCGTGATGACCCTTGAGCTGCAGAATCATTTGAACATCTTCACTCAAAGCCTGAATTTTCTTCTATTGTAAAACACTTTAATTTAACACGTAAGGAGTATGGCCTCTGAAAATATGAACACTAAAACTAAAACGTTTGGACATGAAGTGAGAAGGAATATTCGAGAAAATATACGCAATATCAAGGTGGACATGCCACTTCTTTAGAAAGTCTATCAATGGGAAACTGACCGCTGCACAATCCGAGTATAGAGCAACACTAACCTAACTCAAAACAATAAACGGTGTGAGTGCAACACGAAGCAAAATTAGCCAAGTCTACCATGTTGGCTGGCAGCGAGGTGTGCAAAAGTAGATATGTTCATTCAAGATAATTCCTTATTAACAGTTTTACTCATCAAGCACAGTTATTTAAGCAACACTAAGCACTTTTCATTCCGAATATAAGATAAAAAATCAGATCTACTCGAACGATTGTACGCACTTCCATTGGGGGTGCTACGGGTAAAGTAAAAGTAGGATGATTGAAAATTCCTCCACACGTCAGTTGTTTATCACTGACACCCACGTTTCCGGTAATATAAACGAGATCCTTGAAACTGTTTCCAGGTCGAGACAACACACTGGACAGCTTGGAATCCGCACAACTAATTTATAGGCAATTTCTTACGTGCAGTAAAACCTGGATAATTTGTTCGAAATTTAAAAACCGGAAGTGATATTTGTTTGATAAAAAAATTGTTCGATGTGCAAGTGGCAGTGGCCAAAACATAATTTCATGAGAGGAAACAAATGAACAACCGGTCTTTTACAACACTGTTCAGTGAGTGCTTACGTTATCACGGGAATAATGAAATTATTTGATGTGAAGAAAGCCCATTTCTAAACTAACTGAATTCTACATGACTTTATAAGCTTGAATATTCAGAATATCATATAAGTCTTTGAATATATAAAGATCTTTTTTCGGAAATAAAAAATTTATGAAATTTTGGCAAAAGAGAATGGTACGCAAGCAGTTTAAGAACCATTGTACCTGAGCGCAGTGCTGCCTCTCCCGCATCGTCAAGTTCAACAACTTCAACACATCTCCCACTCTTGCTTCAGAACTTTTTAATTTTTCCTAGCCACGTACATATGACATTGCCTATCCAATTCATTGAAAAATGATCGTAAAAGTGCAACTGAATATTGAACGCATTTTCAAGAAGTTGACTCCTCATTTTTTCATTCGATTTTTCAAATTTAAGTTGTGATCTCTAATATTGAATTCCAAGAACCGTGAAGTAACGTGGACAAAAATACGTTGCGCTGAATTCATTGATGCTCTAGTGTCATGAATCCCAGAAAGTGAAAATGAATTTTTAGGAATAAAACAACCCCTTGCGTACGACACCATAAATAGTTTCATACAACAGAGTCTCTCGTTGTACTTGTAATGTATCGGAATTTCGCCACTTCTATGAGCAAGATATTGATTATTTCACTTCTTTGCACTAAAATAACTTTACAATGGCCCAATGGAATATTGAAATGTAAAAAAGGAGATCTAATACGGTTCCACTCTGTAGAGAGAGCATCTTTCAAATCCAACGGGATTTGAAAACCAATATTTGAAACGTGTTTCAACAAAATCTCGTTTTTACTTGCCAGTATTTTGAAGTTCAAAATTCTGTTGGGAAACTGTCCAAATGAAATTGTTGTCAAAGAGTTATTGCTTTAAAATTACCTACCACTGAGAATATAACAGAAATATTGGATAAAATGCGCAAAAAAGTTCACTACGACTATCGCGTTTGACTCATCGGAGATGAAAATAAAACATTCCTTCCTCTCGCCCCTACTTGTCTCAACTATGCCCCGGAAAGTTCCATTGACAATACATTTTTAACTCAAATATTGTTAAGGATTAGGCAGTGTTTTTGAGAGCATAATATCCTTCTTTAATATTGTGATTAGAAAATATTGTTTGTCGCCACTTAACGCTTTAATGTAGGAAATCCATATTTGCTCGTTGTTCATAAGCTAGAGAGGCATCCAGTATACCTCCCTCTCGTAAATGTGGGGGTGGATTTGAAAATGGGCTCAATATTATATTCATTAATATTTATTAAAAAATGAATGGTTTCCTCTTTTTTGTTGTTCTTGCATTAAAAAATGAATTTGAGGAACAAGTGTGGTATTTTTCCTGCTTGCACTAACGATTTATTTTGAGCTGAAACTTGAGAATTCCATGCGACAAAAATTATTTCTGCTAGATTTCTATCGTTTCATTTGGTGCTGGAAAAATCAAGTTTGCTTGAGGATAAAAATCTAATTTCTTACGAAGAATCTAACAAATACGCAATGAGTCAAAGAACTTATATTAACCGACAAAAATATTTTGTATTCAAAATGCACCTATTTGTGAGAGAAGTTTTGACTGATTTTGGCGTTTTTGTACAAGTTTCTTTTTGCGAAAATCAGCGGAGACCCGCGTACCAGTTTGTTAGCTGACCAATACATGTTACATTAGTGAACATTACCTTGTTTTGAAGAGACTTTTTGGTATTTATGTTGAGAGGGATCACCAAAAATATCATGTCGTGAATGTCTTTAAAATATGTAGTTAGAGCTCTGAAGAAATATTTATGTGTTGTGATGTGGAATACATAGTATGTTATCGCCTCAATGCCCGAAAGTATGTAGAGCGTCCGTACATTGTGACGGAAAACCATGTTAAGACACGTGGAAATGTACTGCACAAAATGTTCGAGAATCAGAGGCCTATGTTCATGAGAGTAAGAAAGGACCATAATAACATGGCAGTGTTCGGGAACAAATTATTTGCCGGGACAAACTGTTTATTATTCGTTTTTTTGAAGAAATATTTTTTATTGTTAAGCGATCGAATGCAGCTCTGTTGCGAATGATTTGTATTTTAAGCAACTTATAACTTTTCCTGTATTGTCTATCAAATGTCGGTAAAAGAACACTCATTGATTTTCTTCACTGACCATTGGCGGCGGAACAGAGTTGAAGGCTTCGCTGAAAGTGACGTGTCTAATCGAGAAGTGCCACGCGCTAGCAATCCTGCTTCAATGCTTTGCAGCTCAGTAGGGACGTGAGCGTGTATTTGTTGGCGGTTATAGCATTTGCCAAGAGATTAATAGACCTCAAGAAATTGTACGTGCTTCAGTGCTCGAATTACCGCACTTTCACGAGTGGACTGGACGTGGTTTTGCTTTGCGAGTTCCCTGGAATATCAGACGCGATGCTCGTGTAAGGTCAATCAATCAGAACCTGTGATGGGGATCTTTGATACAACGGTTTATACAGGTATCTTTAAGTCCGCAAATGGTATTGAATAACTAAAACGAATATAATGTCCTGTATCTCACGTAATGAAAATAGATGTAAGTTATTATGTATATAGTAGCGTTTGATACAGCTAAAACTATATAATAGTGGAAGGTAGTGTGCTACATATTGTTGTGTTAGGTAATTTAATGTTTGTTCAAATCAAAATTGTCAATGGATTGGTGGGCCAGTGAAGACAAGGTGAAGGTTCTGTCGCAGAAAAACATTTGATTAACATCTGACAATGAACGAGTGAACATCAACGTACAGTAGCAACGGGGGGGAGAGGAGCAGCATCGGATAGGTTTGCCAACCACGAAATCGTGGAAAAAGACACATGCTGCGTTTCGATTTCTTTGGTCAGTCAATATAATTTTTATTCAAGCCAAGATGTCGCTCCAGTTCATAGAGCTATGGAATGATAGAATTACTTTCGGTCGGAGATGTGCTCAGAAGCTGTTGCTTGGTCTCCTCATGGACTGTTGTGTGGACAATATACATGTGTGAACCGTGCATACGGTTGTATGGGCCATACAACCATAATACGGTATGGATCATACAACCACAATATTGACCATGCACACCACTATATGGATCAAATTCACGGTTGTATGGACTATATACATGGCTGTGTGGACCATGTACGCGGTTGTATGGACTATGTACATGGCTGTGTGGACCATGTACACGATTGTATGGACTGAATGGACCATTTACAAAACATCGTACAGGATTTCAATGAAGCTCTGAGGTTGGAAATAAATTTAATCGAGTTTTGATGACCTGACGCTGCGTTCCGAGGCATAATTCTGTAAGGATGTTAACTAATTCTTAACAAAGAGTTTGATCTGCAACGACCCGGAGAGCTGGTGCTTGGAAATGGTTTGTGTAGCGTAGATTATCTGCCAAATTTTGAAATCTTTTTCTAAGGATGTTACCATTGTACTATTATAAATTATTATTATTATTATTTAGATGCTATTATTACTTTATCATAGAGTGTAAATGACATCATTAGTTGTAAATGTTCGTAAATTAAACGACCTATTATAATTATTATTGTTACAGCGATATACAACTTCTTGCTCAATGACATCCAGCACTAGGGAAAAATGTTCACAAATTAACTGCATTCCTGTGAAAATCCCACACTCTTCATCCACCAACGCGTGCCGGCCTCCAATGCGAAGCGACGTTTCGAACGCAATTTGCTTGCCGGGTTTTGTCGACTGCTCCTGATTTTCAATCTATTTACGCCATCGTAGAGGTGCCGGCAGCGAAAGTTTTTCTGTTCACTTGGCTAGACTACGTGCCGTTTTTTCCAGTTAATGCCTTCAAATTTTATTTGAAAAATCTCAAACTTGAGGGTTTTATCCGGAGAAATCTACGTAGCGTAGCCAAGCAGTCAAAAGAACTTTCGCTGCCGGATGCACCACGACAAAGACGTAGATTATTTGATAATCTAACTTCAAAGTATCGTTAAAACTATGGTCAGGTTTGGCATCGTCCTCCGCTGTCCCCCAAGCATCCATTTCACCGTAGGTCAAAACCGGCATTGATCTTCATGATGGCCCTGCTTCACGGCTCATTTGTGTCACAAGTTGAAAACGAATTCATTCATCTCAAGCAATCGTTCCACTTATTTCGGTCACATTTAGGTGTCTGTATCCAGCTAGTAAGAAGCGTGTTGCTACACCATCCAGACCCCAGAAGCCAATGTAGTAAATTTGCGGAGCTATAACGAATTTATCAAGTTCATCGCTGATGGTAAACTGTCGTTTTTCACACATTTATCAGTTAAATACCGTATACGCTATGTACTCACCAGTCTACAACGTATTTGGGTATGGAGTACAATTTCAACCTTCTAAAGTCTTTGGAAGAAACAAACAAAGATCTTTTGGAGAAATAAATTTTCCGAGAAAAACCACTTGAAAATGTTTTAAAGTGAGATGAGATTGAGTTTTACCTTGCAGAGTTAATAAGATGAACTCTTGGTGTTCAAATTGCCAATTATATGACATTTTGGTGGGCAGTCTTAAATTTTAGCTCATACATATTGCACACACAATGGAAAGAGAGCGCTGTTACGCCCGCCATTTCTGCACTAGCAACAGCACGAGCTACCAGTAAAATTAAATGTTCAACTCAAATATAAAGCCAACTGATAGTAAACAATTTTGACAATAGCAAACTATAACTGGATAACGCTGTCATGTAGCTTTAATTAATTTTTTTGAAAATCGAGTTTGCGACCACTGGTCAGTCAGCAGCATTATGAAAATTCCCTTCGTGGCCACCGGGGGCGCACGTTGCGATCAAAGTGTTAAATTTACTTTACGTTAATCACTGGAGTGTTTCAATAGTTATCCCAAAAATTAACTTTATACTGAGAAGACCTATGGCCTTTCCAAGGAGTAAAGAGTCTAAGAAAAGAAAGGAGAGTCTGTGTTCCAAAACTTTGTCGGCAGGTTTTTGAAAAACATTGCAATATCGCTTTACCTAAAACACTGCACAAAATACAAGTATACGTCCCAAATCACTTCGAAAAATTTAAGTTAAGCACAACTCTCAAAGGAAACAAGGAAACATTTTGAGTAAATATCGATTCATTGAAAAAATCTCTCCCTTCAATGAAGATGGGTTTAGAAACCCCGACATTCATAGTTCAATGGTTGAATTAGTTAAATAGTAGAAGTCCTGCATGAGGTACAGAAAATGAAAAGCTAAATTTCCGTTGCACGTATCGATTATTGGCAAAGTCATTTCTTCTTCCTTTCAAAAACGGTGTCAACAATAACAGTTAAACTTCTTATTCTTCACTGTACCAAATTCTTCCCAGATTTTGCAAAACCGGATTTCACGGTAAATTTGACGTATCATTAAGACTTATTTTTGTGCGTGAAACTGGCATTTAATTTGACACTTGTTAATTCAAGTACTCATACTCATGGTACTAGTAGGCACTAATACCCATGGTAGATGCTGATACTTATTCACATGGTACTAGCATCTACTAGTAAAGCTTAAAATACGATACTCATTGATTAATGCTACTAAAGTACTAAAAGAGTACTAAAAATGTAAATTTTCTGAGTCATTTCTTCCAATCTTCTTTTGCATAATATTGCTTTTGAGATCCGCCTCTTAGTAAGCCCACCTCAACTTATTTTTCTGATGTTCTTCATTTCCTATTAAGAGTCCTTCAATAATTCACCACTTTCGAAATGCATGATTATCAAGTTTGAGTTAGCTTAACGTTCTTTTTCTATGAATTTGCCATCACTCTTTTAAAAATGAACTTTTGAACAATAACGTTTTGCGAAGCAATAACAAACTTTTTCTAGTAACATTGTCAAAATTTGTAAGCGCACTTCATTGAAAACGACGACATTTTCACAGCTAATTTCCATCACACTGAGCAACACCTTGAGCGAAGACTGTCTTGCATATACATGTGCAATATGCAAGAATTCATACCAAATCCATCCCTACCCTTCGTTACCTGATAATTAACGTTTGCTAATAATTTTACCATCAAAGACACAGCAGGTGCAGCACGCTGGTATCACCAACAAATCAATTATGCGGACATCCTTCAGTTACCCTCGTTTCTATCACCCCTCGAGCCACCCTAAATGACTTCCGTCTCCCCCTTTAGGGTTGCTTGACAGGGTGACGTTCATTTTTTGAGCGGATAACATCAATCCACATCAAAAAAATCTCAATTTGTCCGTTGGTGTACGTATTCGTGGAATTTCTAATTTTACGCAGGCTGCTCAATTTCGCTCTTTTTCTTTTCCGTGAAATTAATCTACGACGAAAAGTTGAATACAGATTTCAAAAATGTTACTTATTGTCTTATCAGCCTCCAAAACACATTCATCGAATAATGATGTGTGAAATTTTTCATAGGTGAAGGCTTATAACGACGTTAAAGTTTGGAGCTCCGCAGCAGAGATCTCTTCAGTTGAACAGCTGAAGCGAAGTCTGTAGTCGATTCTTCCTCATCTAACTCTTCCATTAATATATTCTGATTATATCTACAGTGCACTGCAATGCCTGTGGTTACTACTTCATACAAATATTGTAACATAATTTCAGTAATTGGAAAATGTATCAAATTTTTACAATGGCAACACAATTCAAGACTTCGATAATTTCCTACACCCGAAAACATCCCACTGCTAAAAAACGTTCTTTTGGCTCTCGAACTGAATGAATTCATACACTTTTCCAAAGTTTTCCTTACTGTATACTTTTTAAAGAAATTAGAAACTGCCATCATACATAACCAAATATCCAGATCTAACGAATACACCTCTCGTTCTTTTCTTTCTGTGTTGTTCATGAGTTGCAAAATGATGTAGATTAAAAAAACTATAAACTTCGAGGATCTTCTGTTTTTGATGTAGATTTGCTTCAATATCTTGTTGATTTTTCCTATTTCTTAGTTCGATAGGCAATCATATCTCCGCTATTTCATTCAATCAATCCATAAGTCAGAACTGCATTGGATGTCTGAAAATAAGTTATAATTTTTACAATTTAGACATTCTTCTACCGATGCTTCCATGCTTACACTGATCGATAATTCTTTTAATGGCCGTCTTGTAAGTTTTTTTTCACTTCAAAATCAAAAAGAAAATTTCTTCACTGTTCTAAAGTTTGAACTTTTCTACCATATATGGTACAAAAATTTTATAAATTCTACTTGTCATTTTCTAAAATTATCACGTTTTATTCTCACCAGACTCAGAGAAAACTGTTTTAAATCTCGAATGACGCTGCATCATTTCGTTCTGTACATTTTTTTTTCTTTTTTGAGAGAAGTTAACTTTTTTTCGTTAGAGGAATTAAAATATGCTTTTTTCAGTTGTTCCAATCACGATTAATTCCATCGCTAAAACAAGGTAATTCCATAAGGGTTGCGGATCTCAAACGTAAAATTTCGTCATTTATCGCGGGTTATATATTCATTTATCCGATTCAAATGAAAATGAAAGAACCAATATTTATTATCCATCCATGATTTTATCTATTTTTAAAAATTCAGAACTATATTTTATTCAAATTACGACGATATGTTAAAGGTCAAAAAAAGTGTCTTGAATATCTCGCTTTGAATACTCAAATTATTCCCAAAAAGGTATTTTCATTTGGTTGAAGACATAAGTTCTAACGCGCAGTAAATAGTCAGAAGTTTGAAGAGCGAGCAGCAAATTTAAAAAAAATCATACGTTTAATTCATCAGCTGTTTTCGAAATCTATCCTTGTTATTCCAATGTTGAAATACACGATATTAGGAACACGCTACTTCGAAGATGGTAACGCGGAAATTAATAGTTACGCAATGTCAGTTCAACATCATTTATCAGGATTCGTAAAGTGTGATTACTTCTAATTTCTAATTAAATTACATGTTTTTTTAGTACTCTGTAATGGAGGAATCGCACAAACAGTTGCAATTCGCACTCTCTTAGCTGCAGTCAAAAGATTTTGTATTGTTTCTGCATGCGCGACGAAACTACAGTCTTGAAATTCGATGAAAAAAGCTTTAAATAATTCTTTGGATTATTTCACACTTCGACACCGTTTTTTGTCTCCTTTTGATTATCTTGATATAAGTTCCAGAGAAATGTTCAATTTCACGGCAGTTATTGGCAAGCTTTTCTCTCGAGCTGTTCAAGCAACCGAATTTACCACAAATGACAAAGAAGCAGCGACACCGTACATTGATCGTGAGTTAAGCGCTCCATATCACTGGAGTCATGTTCGTGTTTTGATTCTTTAGTTTCTCAGTAACTTCACCATGAAGAACTCTAAATCGTTGCTAAGGCGTACTGAAGTTTGAATAAATTTAAAATTCTCCTCAAAATGCTTTACATTTTCTTATTGTCAAAAATATCAGAACAGCGCATCTTGAGGAAAGATAAAAATGAAAACAATCATTCCAATCAGTTTCGAAAGCATAACCTAATGCGCGATTACATTTTGCTTCAAAACTTTCACCTCAGAGTTCCAAATTTTAACAACTAGCATGACTAACAACAGTTAGAATATAGAAGTCTCGTTTGTTCATGAATTGAGCATAATTTCACTATAACTGCAGAACGAAACTCTATTTTATCTCTACTAAAATCAAATTTCGAAACATAAGCGATTCAGAGACCAAAATTTTACTAACTCAATCCCGAGATGATATTCTCCTTGATGAGTCCTCCTGATAGTTGAGAGCTTTTGCATTCATTGATATCACTGCATGTCATTTCAGCACGCGGAGGTGAGTGTCTGATTCGTTTGAGGTAAACATTCGAGACTTTAAAACACTTCAGTGACCACACTCCCTTTAATTTTCGCGATAGGGCGTATTGAAATTAGCTATTACACGCTCGGGTGCTTTCTTCAACGACACCTAAATGAACAACGCGGAAAGTTGTTTGTGTGTGTGCTCGTGTATCGAGGTACTTCCTGTGTCCAACCTGCATTTTCAATGTGTTTGGCATTGAAGTTAGTACAGACTTGCTTGATGTTCGTCGATGTTACTGCAGGATCCTATAGAATTAATCGGCATTAATGCAAATTCACTAACTTTCGTGAGCAAAATAAGTGAAACTAACGTTTCTGGGAATAAATCCTGCTACGTTTATCAAACTCTTCTAAAAAAAACGATACTTTGGGTACACGAGGTGATCGTTAAACAGTTTTGAAAGAATTCACGTTATTTTTAATTCTTCTTGCACAGATCGCTCACTGAAGGAAAGATAAGTGTGCGCGTTCTTATTCTACATATATTCTATTCCGACTTTGGATGACGAAATTATGGATCAAACATGTTACTATATTCACCTGAACTTCAATTAACGCGTATTTCCATTGAGGCCATCATGACGAGTAAAGTGAAAGTATGATTCCATCATCTTAGTAGCAGATATCATTGTTATCGCTCTACGAATTTGTGCATAGTTCTTCAACTACTCCTTCACCGGGAGCAGCTCTCAAAATAATTTCATGCTCCCCAGACTATGCATAAGCTAGGCTTGTTTAAAATGAAGCTGTTTCCGCCTTACAAACTTTTGTAGGCACTTACCTCGCTACTCCATGTTAAATGATACGTTGAAGGTCGGTAAAGACAACGCTACATTTTAGAATGATCGAAATTACGGGTGTGATTTTGTATTAACTTCATTCGTGTGGTAGTTGGCTCTGCATATTGTGAAACAAACCACTCTGTTTGCACTCCAGTGATTCAGACCAACCGCGCACCTGCAATTTGCCTCGGCATTCAGGCGAGCATTTCTCTCCCTCTGCTACCATAAGCTTACAACAATCAACTATGACAACTAACTTAACTGGGTTACAGTTCGCCATGACAATACCCGTGTTTTCACGGGTGGACGGACGGCATTCCGTTAGGGACATTATCACATCTATGATAATTGCAGTGTACGACTGTGTCATAGTTCGATCGGCACTGCATAAAATATTCAGCAAAATAATGACTGTTCAGCCAATATTGGCTACGAGCTTCGCCGGTAGAATATAGTAGTGCAAGGAACTGTTTGTACAGGTAATAATAAACTATTGTACAGAAACATCCATTGTTTTATTCTCTGTCCTCACTTCCCTAGAGTAGTTTCCAGCATGAATATATTTTTCTCCGTGCAACTCATTTTCTGGTCAGCTTCTCGTTAATAAAATTAAGGATATGTTATCGGGATTTTTAAAAAACCGTGTCATGCGTTTCAAAAATCTAATGTTCTGACGAGAAGAACGCTTTCCGACTCTGGGCACGTAGTCATAAAATACAAGATATTCATTGACCTCTTTGGACCTCCTTTGTACTTTCTATTTTTACCTGCAGTATACTTCTTATGCACAAAATTACCTCGAATGAATCACAAGAAAGGAAATAATTTTGAGCTCTAAGACTGAATACAAATTGACCCAATTTAGTTGCCAAAGCTCGGAAGAATTACTTTCCATGGAACGTAACATTTGATGAGGAAGTGGCGATATTCCATTTCAGGTTGAAGAAAAAGACACATTTCAACATTCTTCTTTTCTTTAATTCTAATACCACAAATAAATTTAGTACAAACAGGTACCAGCCTTATAACTGTGAACTCTCACGTCTCAGCAAGTTTTGATAAAATGTAGATTTTAACAGGAGATGAAAATGAAAACTGCCCTTTCAACGAAGCATTGAGGTCTTATAGAGAGCTTTTAGTGATCTATGAAAGTAAAAAGTGACCTCGAAGTCTTGGAAATCGTTGCAACTAAACTATTTATTCATTATGTGATTCTCAATTTAATCATTTACAACTAAGGCGACCTGTTCGTGCTTCAAACAAGCTCAAATTTATCGTTTATGGATTGTCGAATTTTAATACATTTTATCAAATCAGTATTTTAGAAAAGATACTAATACAGTAATATGCCCGATTCTGCGATAGTAATTCGAGTCTAATAATTTTGCTCTTAATTCACTGAACTAATTCTAAACATCAAAAAAATTCTACCGTCACCGTATGATGTCGTTTAAACTCAAAATTTTACAATGAAGTAGTTCTACTGCAGATATAATGACGTTTAAACGCAAGTACGTCACTAGAACAAAATTCTTCAAACCCTGGGGTAAAAATAAAGCTTCATAGAAGATACAGCAACTCCATTTAGAAGAATTCGAAGCCTAGAGCGTCATCGCCCAGCGCGAGCTCCGTCACCGACTTGAGCAAGTCGAGCCCGTTGCCGTTGAAGAAATTGAAGGCGCCGAGCAGCCGAGAGTTGCTCTGCGATCTCCTGTTCTCGGCGCTCATGCACGCCTTGATGCCTGTGCGTGCCGTGCACCTGCAGCAATGCATTTAATTAACATTTTTAAGTATTTAAATTCATTTCATATTTCTCATTTATATATGCACGCCATGATGCCCGTGCGTGCCGTGCACCTGCAGCAATGCATCATTTATTTATCTAAGCACGCCTTGATGCCCGTGCATGTCGTGCACCTGCAGCAATGCATCATTCATTTATATTTTGCACTTTTCAGCATGTGACCGAATGGCTAAGAAGAATTATAGAGAGGGAGATCAGATCAAGAACTTCTTCCGGCATTCTCAGCAACGCGAACACACAGAGCACTTGTGGTAGAGCCAACGTATGATTTACAGACTAATCCACACTCAACGGATTCGTATTCTTGAACTATGTTAGGATTTGACTAAACAAAACATGCCTTTTGCAAGTCTTTTTTTGTTGTTGGGAAGAGATAATACATTTTTTTAAATGAGAACAAGATGAATATCGACAGTTGAATATTTGGATGAATAACAACCAGATTTTTTCACTTTTTTCTGATTCTTAGTCAAATCAAGGTAGGGCAAAAAAATGGTCATCAACAGTGAACTCAGATAGGGATAAATATGTTTTTCAGCCGTAAATTGTGTGCGTCCTCAATGACGTCCGCCTCTTGTAATCACACATGAATCATTGCTTTAAACGTGCTTAACTTTGTAATGACCAACACCATTGTCATCTATGAAAAAAAATCACAATACGTTGTAAGGTTTTTCACCTGTGTAGAATGTGAAATTCACTTCCGAACTGTAGTTCCTTCCTCATTCTGATGACGGTGAGAATGGTCTGATAACATTGCCACTTCAAAAACAGCAGTTATAACAATGGTAATTTGACAAACAAAACAAACTTTAATGAGCAAAGACGCCAATCAACGTTGTGTGAACACAAAGTCGTTGTGTTTTTAATTTTAGAAAATTTAGACTTTAGCCTGACTTGAACGGCAATTCAAACAAACTTTAAAGAGTAAAAACGCCAATCAATATTCTGTGAATAGAGTCACTGTATTTTTGAAGTACCCACTTCTTTGGCAAATTGCTTTTAATTGCTGTATTTTTAATTTTACGTATAAAATTTAGACTGTAGCCTGACCTGAAGTAAGCGACGGCCTGTCCAAGCTCCCTTGCGAGCGGGTGCGTGAGGCGCTCAACTGGCATGCACTGGGTGAGCTCCTTGCAGAACTGCAGGCCTGACGCCAGGTCGTTGCGCAGGTCCCTGGGCACCTGGACGCGACGGATCTCACTCTCGAAAAACTGGTAGTTTGGCAGGTTGTTGTGGTCAATCTGCCGCGGAAAATACAATTATTTACGCTAGTAGATTGCATAGTGACTCTTCACTCTCGAAAAACTGGTAGTTTGGCAGGTTGTTGTGGTCAATCTGCCGCGGAAAATACAATTATTTACGCTAGTAAACTGCATAGTGACTCTTCACTCTCGAAGAACTGGTAGTTTGGCGGGTTATTGTAGTCAATCTGCAGCGGAAAATACAATTATTTACGCTAGTCGATAGAATAGTGACTCTTTGTGATTTAAAGTTCAAGGAAACTATTTATCACTTCAAACGACAGGTTGGAAATCGAACGATTTTCGATCTACCAACACGGAATATCAGTTCATCTTCCAACAAATTATTATTTTTGTACTCGGTATTCGTCCGTTCTCTGACTTTTTTTTTTTAACTTAATAGCAAAGAGCTTATTTATTTGCATACATCACGTTATTATATTTTTTTCGATATCGGTGTGTGAGAATGTTCAAAACAACCGCTGATTCTTGACAAGAAGCTCGTTCATGTCGAAAAAAGTTGATGCATTTAGTCTACAAGACTCAAATATTTATTCTCATGAGACGTTGCTTAGTGCTTTTTGTCGCGATCAATGAAGAAACAACTGGGTCATTTTTAAAATAAGTAATTGTGTTTGAATTTTTACACATCTTTCATGCAACCGTGGTTATTTCGAGAATTTTTTTGTTCGCAGCTTCAAAAGTTCAACAGCGAATTTACAGGAAATTAACTTTAAACCAGAAAATTCAAATTTTTGAAATCTGTGCAGAGTAGTATTATATTTTTAGCCCTATTCTTGTTGTGAATGTTACCTATGATCCCAAATTCAAAGATATTCTTAATCAAAATAAATAACTGAATTATCGATGTGCATGTTTAGTTCTGGACAAAGAAGTGCGCAGACGCTATCTGCCTCACACTAAAATCTGTAAAATTTATAATACTGATCTCGACAATTGGCCATGCTCGCGCATCCCATGTGTACGAGGCATATATTGATATGCCAAACCAAACAGACAAAAGCATTTGCAATCTGTGAGATGTTTATCAAAAGCACTCGATGCACATTTACGAATAATCAATTGTAATTTAAATTGTTTAATAATTTTCATGAAATTTAACATTTTTATTATTACGAGCAAGCACAAACTGAATTAGAATCTATTCGACACTTTGCTTGTTTATGCATCTGCTGTGAGCATAAAAAAAACGCTAGCAAAACTTTAAAAATCAAGATATAAACGAAATGTATACTTTAATTTGCAATCTATCTTGTGATGCTGAATTTTTCAAAGCTTTTCGAATGAAAACATATAAAAAGTAATCACGCAGATGCTACGTGTTGCAACACACGGTACATGAGAAGTAAAATGCTATTTCCAAGATCGTTGTGCGCGGTTTTATTTTGGAAATTATTTATGATGAACTTACCATGTTGGCTTCCTTCAAGACGCATGTCATGTTGCTCAGGTAGTTGAGGGCTTCAATTCTAGTCCTTTGATTGTTAATGAAAGATTGCCTCTTCGTCCGTTTGTGAGCAGCTTCCTTCTCCTCTTCCTGAGGCACAGGTAAAATTAGGTTTGCATTGCATTGCATTGCACCTTAAAAATAAGTTCACATCGACACTAAACGAGTGGGTCAACATCGCCAATGAAGCGCAAATTAATGACGGTTCATTAAATTCTTCGGAACAATATTGTAAAAATACGGAGGTCGCAAGTGTCGGCTATATTGCCTTTTACATCAAGATCTATCATTCATTTAAAAATATTTTCATGCTTGAGGAATGCAAAAGCAACTCAAATAAGATAAATTCTGCCCGAAGATGACAAACGAAGCATTTTTGAAAATTATTTTAGATGTGTTGTTTCCCGCAGCAAGAAGACAATCTCGATGACTTTTCAAATCGGATAAAGAAACAAGCACTAAGTTACCCAACAAAAGTCGAGTGGTTCAGAAATTTCTAGGTAAGCAATTAGACTGCCTTTAGCTCCATTTACAGCTTTCATTTTACGTGGCGTTGATTCTACTAAATTCTGCATCTTTTACAGCTCTATTTTTGGTCATAGTTGAGGTAACCTGTCCCTCAAAGCAGTCAATGTTGAGAGACTTCACGAGTCATGCAGATTCCTTACAAGCTCATCCAGTAAACTTCCAATAAAGTTCAAATCGGAAAATTTTTATGAACAGTCTATGTGCTCAAATGTTCCCTTATTCACAATAATCCAATGTTGAAGATAAGATTTCTAGCCATGTATAAGGAAGCACTGTCGTTCTGAAGGATCCCGCTGCCATCAGGGAAGTAAAACTCCATGGAAGGATAGACGTGGTCTGAAAGTACTTGCAAAGAGTCCTGGAAATTCATTTTGATGATGCGAAGGGTCCCAGATCCGTGTCTATCCCTACTAAAACATCCCAAAAATAGTAAAATGTCTTCAGATACCTGTACAGTTGGGACAATGCAAGATAGATCCATAGTTTAATGTGGCTGTCGCCATGCCCTTTCTCGTTCACAGTTCTAAAAAGAGGATGAATCTGGACTCATCGGATCCCACTGCATGCTTCCAATCCTAAAACGTTCAATCTCGGTATTTTCTAGTAAAAAAAACTTTTTCCTATTTGCTGCTAGCACTAGTGACATCCGAGTGAAGTTGCATTTTCCTAAATTCATTTTTCTTTAACTCTCGATTGAAAGTCCTTTGAGATTTTGTTTACCATCACAAAACTCGGTAATTTTAATTTGCGTTGAACAATCTCATCAAAGAGCGCGTGTCTCTGTCATCTAGAATGTTTGGCCTTCCACAATTTCCATGAGATGGAATGAGTTCGCCAGTTTGTGTCTTGCGTGCTAGTGTTGTTTTATTCTGATAAATGCATCAATTACTGTACAAGTGTTTCCAGCTTATTTTCCATTTCTATGAAGCCCAATGATACGTCCTTTATAAAATGCTGATTGTTAACGGATCTTCTTTCCTCTGATGAAATTTTAAATTTAAAACTCTATTTGTACTGAAAACAGGTTTTCACTATTGAAAAACACTTGAAGAATATTACCATATACGGTTTTCCTGAACCGAACTCTGAAATAAAATAATGCAAAGTACGAAGAGCAGGAAAAATTCAGTGCGCGACTATTTCATCGGCCGCCTAATGTACAATACGAAGGGTAATTGCATGAAAATTCTAGAAGCTGTATTACTAGGACACATGATTTTCAGATTCTAAAATGTCTGTTATTATGAGACCGTTGACATTAAACAATGCACCTCTAAAGTGAACATAAAATAGAATTCACAACTCCTTCTCAAAGTTTGAAAAAAAAATTATTATTCTCACTTGGGTCACTTGAAGATTTACACACCACCAACATGTTCTGTAAACAATACACATATTTTTTCTTACCACTCTCACCTGAGGAACTTCATTAGTTTCGTCTTGCACAATGGCGGCCCTCTCGGGCAAGTCAGACGCCGTCGATTTACCAAAGTTAAATCCGAACGGATTGTTTCTGTTTCTGTCTTGGTCTCTGTCGAAGACGTCAGGACGTCGAGTGGTGTCGATGGCGGTGCCGAGACCGAGCACACCCGTGCCTCTGTTGTTGCCGAACCGAGAGCCTGGACGGCGTAAAGAGTCCTCGTTTAAATTGTTCAGATTGTTAGGGTTCTGGAAGGCGTTGATGGTGGTAGGTTGACTGGTTCCTACAAATCAAAATCAAAATTTAGCATCTCATAAATTTAATTGAAATGTACCTTCATTTGCGCTCGGTTCGTTTTCATTTGCTGGATTCAACATGAAATAGTGAGAGACTAGAAAATTGCATGCTTGTGTGTACTGCAAGACGATACACGAATCGATTAATTTCCGCTCACTATTTCAGTAGAAATAATGCTGAGATTCTGCTCTATATTGGTAACGTAAATTCCTTTTGCATCTGTACAAATAGAAGAAGATCATTATTTTAATTGCTAAAAACTACTGCAGGCTGGAGATATTATTTTTTGTTCAGCATTGTTCACAGGTACCCACTTCATGAAAATTAGTAAATCACTCTCACAATTTATTCTACATTTGTACATGAGACAGATCGATAATTTGGGGTACATAATTATGATGAACATATTGTAATTTGAAATCCAGAAGAATAGAATATGAACGAGCTGTAAAATGGCGGTAATGAAAATTTTTGCTGCATCCTACAACTTCCTAGTAAATTACCAAAACTGCAGAAGTTAACAGACTACGGCTCTCTCGAAATACTCATCATGGGATTATACGATAAAATTAAATCGTACATTCCTGGGATTCACGCGTTCTCCCCCTGCCCAGTAATTACGGCCGTCTTGAATAGGGTAATGGTGACCGGATGTGTAATTTTGTGCACTATGGACTCTGCCTCAAAATATCGAACATGAACATGATTTATATGATATTTTATGAACTTATCATAACTAGCCAGCACATTGATGGCTTGAGAACCCGAAGCACACATTTCAATTAAAGACTTACAGGTAATTCGTTTCAGTGATCGCATGTTGTGTCCATGATTTATTGACAATATTTTAATATACTGAAAACTTTTTTCTGGAACTAGTTACAGGAAAAAGGCTCCTTACAGAGCTAATATTGCATTTTCCTATGTGCCAGATAATATCGACAACACTTGCCAAACAAACAGCCAATTTTCAGTCAACACTCAAAATCGCAAACCAGCAGTTAGAGAAGTAAGCAGCGTATGTACATTTCTAATTCCTAGAACTAACAATTAGAATAGTCGAATGGGAGTGCGTGCGCTAAGATAGATAAGTTGATTGTGCTCGCTAATTTCTATACAATAATAGCATGATTCTAGTACAAGCACTAAGCTTGATAACCGTGCTAACTAATTTCTAATCAGCGTGCAATAAATCAGTTTGGGCGCTTACAGCTCAACATAGGACGCTGAATGAGTTCAATAAACGAGACGTCATGCTCGTTAAAATGATATTCAATTAACGTATATCTTCTCTGCAATTAATGATCCGAATGACGTCTGTGAATGACTCAAGTTAAACGAATGCGCTGTTGGACATTAAATATTTTACGTTTTGCGTCAATGCAGTTAACCTGAATGAATCGCTGTTAGAAACGTCATCCCTGAAGGCTAAAGCAGGCATATTTTCAATCATGCACTTCTAATTGCATGTGTATGTAAACAAATTCCAACTGAAAGACAAGAAATAGTTTGTATGCTTTTTCATGCAGAACATAGTATTAATGGATATTTCTATTTCGTGTTGAATATCTCAGCGTTTTTTAGAAAAGAAAAATACTCTGAGTGACAAAATATGTTGGTAAGAGATGCATAATTGAAAGTTACCGAAGTGGGTCGCAAATTATTTCAAATTCGGTCTCAGAGAGGAAAAGTTTCCATGAAATTTCCTTCTTGACCTGGATTGAGGAATGTGTGCACGATGAACGTCACAATGCAATGATTTAATAGTGAAGCGTTATTGAACGAAGGATACGATACAAATTGCAGTAAATCTTAGGCTGTTAAAAGCGGAGTAAACTGAAAAGCTCAGGAATAACAATGCATCAATAATACATATGAACATGACGGAATATCTCTTAAAATAATGAGGAAATGAAACAAATTCAAATTACTGAATGCTGCGAAAAAACAGTAAAAGATATTGGGATGAAAAAATTAAAATCAAAGAAATTAAGTGAATGTATTGCAAAAGAAAAATGAATTAAAACATGTACACTTAAAGATTTAGAATAACAGAGCAAACTTTCTGCGAGCGCAATAATAAAAAGAAATGAAGCACGATTCCTCCTTGAAGATATAAATTTGAATAATGTCATGCAACACAGATGATATTTGGAGGAATACAAATTAGAACATTCAACAATGCATGAATGAATGTCGAGATACTCTAAAGCGTCACATAAAAGTTTACGTTGACAGATAAGATAGAAATTTCAAATCTGTGAAACATATGGAGAAGTTTCACCGAATGCACCAAGAGGTGAGGTGAAATATATGCTCCTGCATCAAAACGAAAACAAAGCATCAAAGAATACATTAGAAAACAAAATAAATTTCACCAGCTGCATCAAAAAATGGTGTAAAATTTTTACGAATGCGTCAAACTTAGAAGTACAATTTCAGGAAATTCATGAACAAATTAAGCGAACAATTCGTGAATCCACAGAAATACATCGTTAAATTGAGAGAATATTCTAAAAAGGAAACTAAAATTTCATTGACTGAATTTGTAGATGGTCAAAAGGCAATTTAATTCTCATTCTGTATAACTCCCATAAACTGCTTTCATATAATAATTGCATATTTGTATTTGGTCAAAACGCGCGAGCCTTGTTGAGGACTATTCGATACTCAAAAATTACTATTTTTACGTTAGCTCTGAACAAAAACTTTTAATTAGATTTTGGAATTTTTTCAGTTGTATAGTTCAACTCAGAACTTGCTTCATATCCAAAAATTATTCATCATAAGAAACTTACCATAACAGCTCATTGATTTGCTGATAAGTGATTTTTCAAATTCAAAATAATCTCAGATTTAGTAACAATGCTATAATGATTTTAAAGTGCAAAACTGCATTACCCGTACATTACCTGTGCAAATTCAGGAATATATTCCAGTGAAGTATATTCTGGAATAATCATTACAATCATCATTCAGGAACACATCAAGAAATAAGAACAACTCAAGTAACAAAGCTGATAGCAGAAATTCAGAAATAAAGCCACAATGGGCATCCTGTGATATGTTAAATTGAATAATAATTCAAAAAAAAGCTTCATTCAGCGACTGCTTCTGATTTGCCCGTGTTTTGACCCATCGCAAATTACCAATAAATTTTCCAGTTTGAGGCCTTGAATCATTGACAAATTCGCTACACTCAATCGTGCATGCGAGCTTGGCATGGATTAAAATTTTCCCCGACTTGATTTAAATTAACTGGGCTTGGATCATAAAATGTAGATATCGGAGGTGTTATAGATAATTGGCACACGAGATGCTTTCGAGTGTAGGAACAAATTTTAAAATCTCTACTTGGCCGAGGAATCAAAAACATAAAATTCGTTCGAGTTTAAGAGCAAGTTTTAGAATACGTACTTGGTGGAGGAAATAAAAACATAAGATGCCTTCGAGTGTTGGAAGAAATTTAAAAATATGTTCCAGGTGGAGAAAACAAAAACATAAGATGCCCTCGAGTGTTGGAACAAGTTTAAAAAAAAGAGCCTTTAGGAGGAAAAAACATGAGATGCCGCCGAGTGCCGGAACAAATTTTACGGCGCGTACCTGAAAATGGCCTCCGAGTACCGGAATAAACATTGAAATGTTCACACGGCGAAAGCAATCTCACCGAAAGAGTTGAAGTCGTTCTGTCCGAACTGGGGAGTGAGGGTAGGGTTGAGCCCTGTGATTCCGAAGCGGTTTATGCCGAAGTTGTTGAGGGGGTCTTGGAAGACCCCTCTGCCGCCTCCAAGTCCACCAACTCCCAGGCCTCCCAGGCCACCCAAGCCCCCCAGTCCACCCACGTTCCCCAGTCCCCCCACGTTCCCCAGTCCACCAAGGCCTCCCAATCCTGTACCAAGTCCACCAACACCCGACGCCAGTCCCGGGCTCACAGCCACAGGAACGTAAGTGATACCGCGGTCTTGCGCACTCAAGTCCACCTGGGTAGGCGAGAATTTCATAATTTAACACCAAGTACCTCAATATTCTAATCTTGAAATCAAAAGCAAGAACTCATTTGATTTTCTTTTTTTTTAATTTAAAGGGCTAGCATACAGGCTGGCTGCGATGACGTTCCTATAGCATGAGGAAGACACGAAAAGAAAGTTTTTAACCTCTCTTCAACGACACTTTTAGAAGGAAACGTATCAATTTACGAAGAATTTTTCATTGACTTAGACAGTATTCTTGACCCTGACAGCATTGACACCTGAGAAGGCCTCTGACTCACGCATTAACTTGTCCGCTGTTCTTGATAAATTATGTTTTGGAATAGGTTATTCGTCGCACTCTGAAAATGCACATATTATGTGAAAACGAGTTAACTCGTCCTTGTAGGGTAATTAGGTAAATAAATCGATTTATAACATGTCGGTGAAAAAACAATTTCAGCTTAATTTGCAATATTTCGATTAGGGTGTGTTCCCGTCTGTGCATCCCCGTGAAATGGGAAAAAGAAGACGACGTCCTGGAACGAAAAATTCTAGAAAGTTTTCTTTGTTTTTTGGTAATATTAGAAAATATACATTACGGAGTTTTTCAACCAGTTTCAGTGTATGGGGGCAACCTATAAGGTTGAAATTCTTACATTCCACTGCATATAATATACATTTACATATCCACGTGAAAATGTTTTCAACCCTGCATGTGTTCGAGCACATTCTCCAATTCTGACTGTAATTTAGTTCAAGATGCACAATTTACGACATCCCACCGAGACTACAAGAATTATATGGGAGACAAATGGATGCAGTTGAGTCTGGAAGAACAGTGGCTTTCAATAGTTCAAGGAAGTATTCATCTCATGTCAGGTTCCACTTTGACAAGTTTTCAACGACCACGCGTATTTCTTCATCCTTCTTGCCAATGAAATAGTCAGGCACCACGATTTAATTAAAAATTTAGGTTTGGGTGTGTGTCGTGTCAGAACATACAAATTGCGTGTAACTGCAATTCATACACACAACACACACATGGCACACGAACACATGACGCTGAAACTCATGAGTCAACTTCATAAATTACAAGCATTAACCTAAAATACATGGTACAAACACAAGACACAGAAAGAAATGACGCTCACAAGATACAGACACATGATACACCAGTAAATGATACACTCAAGGCATAAATACATGAAACAGACACACGACACACAAGCACACGACACAAGCACACGACACAAGCACACGACACACAGGAACACAACACCTGACACACAAACATACGAAGCATACGGCACACAAGCAAACAAGCACACAACCCACGAGACACCAACACACAACACACGACACATAAGCACACAAATCCAGGACAGAGAAGCACACAACACACGACACACAAGCACACAACACACGAGACACCAACACACAACACACGACACACAAGCACACCAGACACCAACACAAGACACAACAAACACTCCCCACACAACACACGACACAAACACAAGTCACACAACACACAGAACACACACGACACAACACAACACACACGACACACGACACCAACACAAGCCCTCACCACCAGCGCCTCCAGCGCGCGGTCGCGGGTGGGCTGGAGCGCGATCTGCTCACAGCGGCGGATGGCGTTGACGAGGTGCGAGGTGTACTGGTCCACAACGCCCTGACCCACGCAGTTCGCCATCACCTGCACACATGCCGTCCCAGCTCCTATTTATCCTGGTTCTTCGTGACAACTGATGTAGCAGCACAATAAAAGAGATAGGTATCTTCTTACCTAATGAAAAAATTGTTGTGTTTATTTATTTGTTTGGTGCCCGCCTCTTTAGATGGTGAACGAAACAGCTTCTTTGATTTGAATTGAAGGATGCTTAATGACCGTATTTGTGAACGAGTTTCGCTGGCTAAGAGAACTAAGACTCATGTAAATTAAGACTGCGTAGGTACTACTAAAATGAATATCAAATTTACTAATGTACTTGGATATAACTGCAATGAAAATATTGTTTTATTACCAAAAGTAAATTTACATCACTGATGTGCGTATTGTATAATTCGCTGGTTACTGTAAAATAATTTTGTACCAAAACGGGATATCGTAAGGTGAAGTCCAATTCTGAAGCTTGTAAATGAAGTTTATGAGTTTCATCAGTGTTGCTAAAGTAGCTATACGAGATAAAGTTAGTCTTCGCAAGACAGGGAGCAATGACCTGGGATAAGCCCGCGTAAATATAAAGAAAACGAGCATGTGAGTTTACGTAGCCATGAAGCCACGTGATTTCAGCGCGTTTAAAGTAAATTATTATGCAGTGAACTACCAGTTATGCACAAATCAAAATCACCAGTATTGTATCCTAAATGCTTATACAGCACTACTCGACCTCTTTCTATGTTACAAAAGATCGATGAGAGTTAGAATAGCTCCTGCAACGTTTCATAAACGCCCACAAAACTGACTTTGTGAAACATGTTTTTCGTTTGACTATCACGAGATATCTCATTTATGCTTAAAGTTTCATGCCAATAGACTTTAGAAATCTACGTCAAAAAACAATTTTTTCTCCCAAAATCATTAGGAATCTTTTAATATAACCTTCTAAAATTAACAACAAAACCTTCTTCTCTAGAATCGCTACGCTTGATCCGCATTCACTTCCCATACAAAATACCCGATTCTAAAATCTGAAATTGACTTCAAATTCTACTGTTTTCTGACAGTCCCACGCACTCTGTAGGTTCATTCCACTCCCCCACATTCTGCGACTCTCAGCTGCAGCACTCCGTATCACGGTAGAGGAAACAAGGTAGGGTCAATTCTATGGGAGAATATACACCTCCTCTTGTTCGGCTAGCCAATAGAACGGCATTATTTCTAACAAACTATATGACTTCACCGAAACGCCACGTCGTTAGACCAATTGTGGAACCAGATTTGTGGGTATCAGTGCTACCAGATGCAAATGAGCGCTGCTATTGGTTCGTTGCTGAGACGTCAGCAAAACCACACCTTCAACGAAAAAAGACTGGTTTGAACCTACCTTGTTTCTTCTACCGTGGTTCCTTCCACTCCCCCACATTCTGCGGCTCTCAGCTGACTCCGTATCATAGCTACGACTTCCTGACAACCTCACGTATACATGCTCCCCCCACCATCACTCCTCTCACACCAGCGGCGTTACGCTCACCTGGCGCTGTATAAATCCTACAGTTTCCTGACAGTTGTATACATGCAAATGACTCACTGCCACTCTACTCACTGCAACTGTGGCACTCACCTGGCTCTGTATGAATACTCTTTCTTCATTTTGCGTCTGGGCGGCGACGGCTCGCAGCAACGGCAACAAGGCACAAATGGGGAGCAAATTTCGAAGCATTTTGGGAAAGACTGAAAGAAAAATGCAGGAACAGTTGAAATAAAGATGGATTAGCTCATGGAACAATCAAAGCCTTTGAATGTCAATTAGTATCAGCTTGCAGCAAATTTGTAGATAAAAATTACTCAAAAATCCGCCATCTGGAAGTGATATGTTTCGTTTACCTTCATTCTACGTTAGTAATAGAAAAAGCAACATCCTCATTGGTAGCTTCATTATTATAATCCCAACATAGAGCTTTTCAGTTTCCGACTCTGAAGGGCGGGAGCGTTTGAAGAACAAAATTGATGGGTAGACTAGTTTACCCTACTAGCTATTCTACTAGTCTTTTTCTTTTTCTGTAATCAACAAAAGACCTGCTCACCCTCCTTTAAAATTACCACTAGGACCAGACTACTATTCAACCAGGGTCAGTCTTATTAAAAAATGTGTGATACTTTACTTTCGTGCAACGGAAAAAGCAAATAATACCCGTATCATCTACGAAAAATAAAATGAATTTAAAGTTGTGTGTAGTATACCGAATTGATGATCATTGGCTATTTTCTAACCAATAATTTCCAGCCAAAAGCTTTCAAACTATAACAAAGCGTGGATAAATAATTCATCCACTTATTCACTCACTTTCATACTTTCGAAATTGTGGGAGTGAATGAGTGACGTCATTGTGAATTACTGTAAAATCAATAATTGGAAAGTAACGACTGAAAAGCAAGCTAATCTGAGGTAAGGAGTGTGAAGCAAGACTGGGACGCCAGGCTTCGACATGAGACAAGGAATGTATATTACCAGAGTGAAAAATAATTCATTCTGCTCGGAGAATAAATCAATGTTTCCAGCTGGGCCATTTTCTGGCCATAATTCATGAGTGTGGCCATTTGTTGTATAAAATTTAGCCATATATGAATCTTACAGGGATGCCAACCGCTGAATGATATTTGAAGTTGAATTTGATTTTCAAATGACTAAAATTTGAACATGCATAAATTAAAGCCAATAAGAAATTGCCAGAAAAATGGTAAAATGGTGGCCCCGCTGTCGTCATTATTGTAACTGATGCTGTTAAGATGTAGTTAAATTATCTCAGACGCCAGTGACAAACCTCAGGCCGAGCAGTTGAATTATTGTTTCCTCTTATCCTAAAACATAATATCAAGAACACAAATTCTATGCATTCAAGGTCGATTTCAAATATGAAACTTAAAAAAAAATTTACAATCTAAAACAATTATGGTTCTCTAATTTTACCTTTACGTAATAAAGTAAGATATTGTGAAACTGTGAATGCGTAAAACGGAGATTCTTTACCTAAACTAAAACTACATCTAAGAATTAGCACCTAATCAATCCATAAAGTTAACCTTACATCTAACAGTACCCTTGCTTGCGGTCAATTATCCCGTATTTTAATATTAAACTTTATTATCCTTTTCAGCAGCTTTGAATTCTCGTTAAACCGGGCGATCGCCGTCCATTCATTAAATCCTGCTACGAAAGTCGTGCAAATGACATGTTATTACTGAAGTAACGCAGGCAACCCTGGGACACACAGGAGAAACCTTGGCAGAAGTTGACCTTGCTTCCGCATGTTGCCTTAAAACGAGGAACTCTCGAGTACGCTCACTTATACAGTACTGCAGTTTGCGTTGCTTATTTCCAGTATATTTTAGCCTAATTTGAGCGAATCTTGAAATTTAGCATCGCGCATGCGTTAGGCAGAGTGCTTATCCCACGATTAAATCTTGTAACGAGAACATCTATGAGAAGTTACGATAAAAGGAAGCTTTCTAAACCTCCATGCGTCACAATAGTTATGTTAGTACGAGATCGTGCACAAACAAATAAGTTGAGGTTAAAAATAATGCTAAAAGAATCCCACGCTCCTTAGTGCTTAGTTCTTCACGCATCCCTCACCTGTATGAATTTCCCGGTAGCGTAACCTTTACCTCGAAACTCATCAACGCAGGGCTTATCATTACATCCCTTTCACTGGAGTCGGAACCTGTAGAAACTCAGAGCCACGACACGCTTTATCTAAGCCGTGGGAAGCGCTCGACGCTCTGTTCATTGCCAAAAGAGACAATTCCTGTCTTCTGATGTATTCATTAATGTGGAGAATCTGCAAAACTCTGTTGCTAGCCAAGGAAAACTCTTCGTTTTCTTAGTTGGTTGCCACTTATCTGACGCATTAAGAGGCTAGTAAAATTATCTACAAACAAAAATGCCTACTTCATACACTGGCTTTAAGTCATCACTGCATTATAGATAGCACCCTCTTTAAATGAAAGGACCACGTCTAAACTAAAACTTGTTTCGTTCTTATTCACCAAATCTAAAGGTAATAAGAAAATGCTCGTTTTGTCCAAAGGAAACAAGCCCCATCCATCCGCAAATCTCATCTACACAAACCCCATCTACACAAATCCCATCTAAAAAACTCCCTACTGCTCAAGCTTTCTCTACACACGGCTCAATTGCACAAGCCCCAACAAAACAAACTTTTTTGCGCCCTATGAAAATGTAAAAAATCGCCCGATCATGCACGCTCGGCGCGTGTGCCACGAATGAAATAACCACACGGTTACACAATTTCACAGGCAGATATAATAATCGAGCCTAATTCTTAACAATTAACGCTAGCTGAGCTGCATTTTGATCCTCTTGTGATAGACTGGCCAATGGTAGATTTTTCCGCTGCGTGCGTTCCGTGACGTATTTTTGTTGGCATAGTTACCAGAGTAATAGAAATTCATTTGACAGAAATGCACACCTAAAGCAAGTAAACTTTTTCTATTTTTAGAGAGTTTGCCTGATCCGTTTACTTGAGATTCCGAAGGCCGGGTCTCTCAAGAATGCCGCTGGAGAACATCAAGGGTTAATATCCTTAACTTTTGCTATCCTGAGCAATCATTTGTTGATTATCTACATTTCACAGGTTAAAATCAACTACGCTTCAATTATGTTGCGTGTTTTTGAAGAGGAACTCTGCAAAAATCATGAAAACGTCTCTTTATAGGACTAATGAGCACGTATCTATTTGAGTCATGAACTTGTCTTTTTACCTACGTCATGAACACGTTTCCACACGTGAGTCATGAACGCATCTCTTTTCAGAAATATCAAGAACCTCTTATATGTGAGCAATGAACATGCCTCTTTACACGATTTATGAACACGTGTCTACATGAGTCCTGAGCTCATCATTTTACTTGAGTCATGAACAGGTCTTTTTCATATGAGTCATGAACACGTCTCTTTACATAAGGGTCACGAACACGTCTATTTTCAGGAATGGCGATCGCGTCTCTTCACATACTGTAGGTCCTGAACGTGTCACTGTCCGGGAATCGTGAGGAGAAAGTAGAACGTCAAAATAGTTCAGCGTTGAGGGATCATTTGCCCACAAAAGCGGGAGTGTAATGTTGCAAGGTCCCCTTAACTCTGAGATATCAGGAGCCCAACCCTCACACTGAACTCAAGTCTCCTTGACCACTGATGGTCAGCAGAAAATCTTGCTTTATTTTAACCGCCTCTCTAACTAGTTCGTGTCTGTCTGTCCCCCATTTTTTATTTTCCCTTACTGCCTTCTCTTCAATCGTAAAATTTTATTACTACGCCATCGTTATTTGTAATTATCATAAGTATGATAATTTTTAGGTTATTTTTTTGCAGAATGCTAACTAGTATGTCAATTTAGCTGAATTCTCGTTTTTATATGGGTAGAAATAAATTGTTCAACAGATTTAAAAAGAACCACCGAAATTGCAACGCTCTGATCGTTCATTAACCAAAAAAGTAATCAAGTGCAACAAGAACGAAATTCTCTGCACAAAAAAACGTTACCTTAAATATTATTTGACCTTAGAGCGCTCTTTCGTTTATTACCTCTTGAATGGAAAATAGAGGTAAATTTCAGCTATTTATTAATACATCATCGCAGCGCTGTTTCATAGTAACAAGTAACGAAGAGTGTATTTAAGATTTAATTGATATGACCGTATTTTGATACTAGTTCCAAAATCTTGATTGAAAAAATGATAGGAAGTTCCTGTTGAAGTTTCGCTTCCAATAAGATTTACGAAAAATGTTTTTTAGGCCCACCAAGATCCAAAAGTGAACCCGAATTTTAAAGAATTTTTGTTCGCGTCTGATTGATGCATAATTGCATATGTACGCAAAAAGTTCAAAATACGGGAAAATAGATTGTGGCACTCAGTTCGGTTGCTACAGAGGCGCATTTGACAAGTGTGATGATAGCCTCACAACATGCTACAGCTGAACACTATGCGGAAATCGCCCTAACTTGGTGTTTACTGTGCTGATGAAAACATTCTATCCCACCAAGAAAATGAAATTAATTTTGTGCGTTATATTATGACGGAGAGTAACATTCAAAAGAACCAAGTTCTGTGGAACATTTACATACAGATCAGCTCCACTTCCTAAACCAAGGGGCTTCATGATAAACCTTATCCCGAAACCAAGTCTGTGTGTGCGGCTGCTTCTTTTTAACTCTTACTCCCAAAACCAAGGGGACTACATGGTGGTCAAAAGTATGTCAAGCGCCCGCCTCATTTATCCCTCACTAGCATGCGTGTATTAAAAACTCAAGTCTGTACAAGGCCGACCGGACTATCTCGGCAGCAAAGGCCGGAACTGCGTTAGGATAGAGCGACTCAACCATTGACGAAGCGAGGCGTGGCGAGGACAAATTACTACACAGTGCAGAGAAAATTGAGCTACCGATTACCGTCTTTTTCACGTAAATACGCACCAAATAAGCACCGATAAGAGCAGAACTTGACCGAGAATAACTTAAAAGTGGGTCATGTGGAAGAGATACTCACAGAAATACCATTAGTGGATTTCAGTACCGAATCATCATCCAATGTGCGTAAAAATTGATGATGCAGCTAGTGAAAAACATGACCTAGAAATACATCCCTAACTTGAAAATTTCATAGTGAATGTAAATTTTCTCTAGATAGCTGAGTTCAATTTGATAATTATGTCAATTAGATAACGAGTAAATATATGAACACGTGTTGGACGATGACTGCACTCGTTCACCAAAGGAAACACCCAACGTTTGTGAATTCAGCTGTGTAAGTTTCAGCCCAGTTTAGACCATGGAACGAATGTCGAGGGCGAAAAGGAAGAGACGGCAGCTTCGGTTGGGAAAGATCGCAGGATGTCAAGGTTGAAGGAACAAAATGAAGAGAGTAAGTAGCGGGATGTATAAGGCTGTATAGCGGGATGTATGAGGAACAAAATGAAGAGAGTAAGTAGCGGGATGTATGAGGCTGTATAGCGGGATGTATGAGGAACAAAATGAAGAGAGCGTGTGTAAGTAGCGGGATGTATGAGGCTGTGGAGGAGCTGGGAAACTTAGCTCTGAGCTGCGCGAAAGGTGCTGAGGTGCAGAAATAGGGTACTCACAATTATGAATGTTGGTTTTAAAATACTGCAACTGGAAATGTATGTTACGAAATTCTGATACATTAAATGGTATATCTGTAACATCATTCTTCTTTTTCTGTATTTTCGTGAGGGTTATGAACTTTTTGTTCAAGTCTTTCGATCAGAATTTTGATCGAGACAGACGTTTCTTAATTGAATTGAAATGAAACATTTCAGAAATGTTTTGTACGATATAGCTCAACAACGGAGACGATGGTGTACACCCAAGAAAATTGAGTGGCTGTCACTCAGTAAGACGATTTAGGAGATTACGGGTGCTCGAGCTCGGTTCATATCATCAAATATTAATTGCTCTCTCATGTTCTAAAAGCACATCATAACGCACTAAAACTAGCATTTATAATTCAGACAAATTTAAAGGTGAACACTTTTTGGGGAGTTAACTTTCAACTATTTGTGTAGAGAAACACAGCGGAATGAAATTTTACAACATTCACTTTTTAAACGCATGATTAGCCATTGATTTACAAATTTATCTCCGATGACAATAGAAGAAAAACACATCACGAAGAGGAAATGAAATGAAAAACAATATTTAGAAGGAAGCTTTTCCAATAATTACTTATTTTATCAAATCACTTATCATTGGGATGAGTGATTTAATACCAATTTATAGTACTAAACTTTCACGTGAAAGTATCTATTGATATGAAGATAATCTTATTTGAATACTTCAGTCTGAAGGAAGTTTACACAATGGAACTGAAGCATTTAAAAAATTCGGTCGAACTATCAATACAAAATGTTTGATGGTCGAACGGCGAAAGTCGAGTTTTTCAAGCACTTGAAATATGAGATCGGCAAATTAGGCGGAATCTTTCGTAGTCTTAATTCAAACCTAGGTAAAAATCGGTGCAGTGATTTCAATTGTTTTCAGCAGTTCAGCGCAGTGAGACATTCAGCTCGATTTAGAGCGGTACATTGCTCCAATAGTTCTATTGGTAGCTCAGATGGAATATGGGCAATGATTAATCCGTGCCGTAAAAGCAACACGTGAGCTACAAAGAGCATCGGGCCATATGATGCAATGTATAAATGATGGGAAGTACTGTACAGCCGTCCACTTCAGTTTGGTGGGATAGCTGGAGTGGTACACACAGCCACGGTGCAAAAAAACAGCTTTAAATCCGGACATGATGTCTGTTTCGTCGCATTAATGTTGCGGCACCGAACCGCTGTAGTATAGAATCAATTTTTTTATGTGAAATTGTGGGGCAAAGCGAAGAAACGAATAATGTGTTATTGTAATGAAATTGAATGTTTCGGGTTAACGTCCATCAACAGCTATATACATATGTGCATATGTATGCGTATGTATATATACAACAGCTATATGTAGAAATCTGTTACAAATGAAAAAAATTGGGAATTAATTTTTTCAGAAACAGTGAATATTGATAATTTTTTAAAGGAATGCATTAAGAAATCGAATTTAAGCTTGTTATGACGCTACAATATTTAATGGATATGAACTCTGTTGACTTTTGAGTGGCGATTGATACGTGAGATATGCTAGTACTAACAAATTTTAAGCCTCCAGCGACCTTACATGAAAACTGGACGACTCACGTGTACAGTCTTATTGTACGAGTAATGGTCTTCGCGACGAACGAGTTCATGAGAAAAAGTAAGATTGAGTCTTGCAGTCTCTAAACTCTAAAGTCAAAGCAGCATCACTAGTTTTTATATTCATCTAATTTCGAAAGAAGTCGTAAAATTTTTCGTGCATCATTTGCGAAACTGACAGATTTATTGCCAAGTTTCCTGGACTACGCGACAATGCGATATGTTACTCTTTTCCCTTTGGCGTGCGTAACTGAATAAATTAATAAATAGAGCTGGACCATAGCTCGAAGCCTTAAGACTATTTCAAGCAATGTGTGCCAGAACTGCAAACGAATGAAGAATCAGAAATTCCTGTATATGTAAACATTTCATAGTTAAACTTTAAATAAAAAACCTGTAGGCTCTAGAGATATTAAAAATCCCATACCAGTTTGAAAAATAACTTTATTCGCGGTTCTCTGCGTCACAAGTAGATGAATTGCGGAATTATTCCTGAAATTTGGACTGATGGGAAATTAGTTCCTCTGTGTGTAGCATTGCAAGAATGGAACTGACCATTATTTTTTAAAGAGAACTAGTTTCTTTCGAAATTTTCTCTGAATTAAAAGCCCATTTTCAACGGGGATATTATCAATTAATTCCTCACCTAATATAATGTAAAATACTGGGGTGAAAAGCATATTTTGGATTGCAGTGAATTTCTCTGCTGACAAATAATGAGGGCAAAATTAGCGTCAGACCCATGCGAATTATAGAATTGGATTATACCTCACACTTTTTCGTATTATTTCCAGACTAAGAACATAATTTACACGAAGCAGTTAATTATATCAAAACTCGATCTCCAGAGTAGGACACCATGCAACACGCGTGCCACACAAAACGGAAGTGTAGGAGGCCGCCATTTCTACGCGCCGTTTCCGCAAGCTGGGGACTGCCGTGGCTCCGTTCCGCAACCTCGGCTCTGCCTGAAATAATCGCATAGATTTGCTCCCGTAGCGCTGGCAGCAAACACGCGTAGAGGTTATCCCAACAAGTTAAATCCCGCTGCCTTATTGACGGACTCCTGCTGTTCTGGGACACAACTTTGAGGTGAAATTCTAATTCTAATTTCTATTCAAAATATTCTAATTTCAAAATATTACAAAACTTAGGTTTCTTTGTGTCTTTGTGAAGTGGTCCGAGTATTTAGTTCATCCAAGAGAAGACTACGTTAATTAATCAAGTATTTCCATGCATTTTCACGCTACATCGTAGATTGAGGAAAAATCGTGGTGGTCAGTTAAAAAAAATGGAATCCTAGCTATTGATATTTTAAAAATTTAATTTTGGGGTTCATCAGCGAAGTCTCCTCACGCTTCCTCATGCCAGGAAGTTGAGTGTGGACTTTTTATGGGAAAACTTTTGCACTTTGTAAGACTTTTTTTAAAGTCTAAGACTTCGATTTCCGTTTTCAAATGCTAAATCTTTTAGAGAGGAATGTTGAATAAGTTATTTCCCTTACGCAATTCCCATTAAATAATGATGTATCAGATCATAAAATGGCAATAAAATAATGGATAATGAACGCTGCTGGCGCTATTTGCTAAAATTCAACTGCTACGCGGAATAAACTTTTGAAAAGGAGAAAGTGTTGTAAAGAGATTATATTTATAGAAATCTTAGGATGTGATCTAGCTTAAAATTTTGATGCTCATGATTGGCACTCGTGGAAATGAAATACTGTATTTATAGCCACTCTTCTTACGTGCGAATCATTCGAGGCCAAATGGGTATACATTTACCTGAATTAACTACGCTGGTTTGAAACCAAAAAAAACAGCAGAAATTCGGCAAGCAAAATTTCGAAACACCGAACTTTTTCTCCCGTCTGTCGAGGTCGAACACGACGGACACGATAAATATGGTAAAAGGACATCGTCATTTGCATGACAAGGCGATACAACTCTATAGTTCAATTACTTAAGCCCCAAGTAATTAGTTATGATAGTTATTTTGATTCTCCATTAAGATACACTGTTCGCTGCAAACCGAACTTTAGTTCGTCGCCGTGATGGCATAGCCAGCCGACAATATGCCCTCCATTGATGTGTTTACTAGCTGTGCATAAATGTTCACTTTTCCTTCGTAGCTATTCCTTTCGCGATTGTTCTGTGTTAAGCACCGACGTTCTGCGCAGCCCCGCGGCAGACTCGGCCGCCATCTAAAATGCTGCGGCGATCTGCCCCGTGCAAACCTATGTATGTAACTGCATTGTGCGGACCATCTTGCGCTAATTTTTGCAGATGCAAAAGGCGGTTTTTAAGAGGTTAGTGCAGTCTCGACAACAAATGCAGCGTTTCAATTCTACAAAAGGTTCGCTACACCTGACGCTGGATATTCACAGAACGCCATTGTTTCGTGCTTATAGTTTAAATTATGATTTACGCTGAGATATGTACTGAAGATTATGTCGAGGTTTAAACTATTCATATTATAGATAACATTGGAGGTGACACAATTAATTTATGGTAGAATTTGTTAGCAAGTTCATATACATAAAATGAGGATCCTAGAAGCCTTTTCTTTTGATCGTATTTAACTTCCATTATTAGAATATCTAACATTTCTCTGCCACGGTGAAAAACCCCAAAAAACATCTCATTATTTTTTACTTTTTGACCATGTATGATGGTGTTAGTGATATTTACGTTTCTCACCGTTTCAGGGTTCACAAGTCAATTCGCACTTAGACAGATACAGGAATGCCAGTAGAGGTCAACATAGCTCACTCAAGATGTCTACGATTTTATTATGCAAGTTATTTCCTCCTTACTTATCAAATGTAAAAGGCCAAGATGCTGTTTCAAAAATCTTTATTTTATTAGCAAGCAGTTTATTGCTAGCTTTCACGGTCGGTTGGTGCGTCTTTTCTTTCACCATGTAAACTGGATACCGGAACACTATTTGAAGAGTATAATAATTTTTTTTCCATTTGCAATTTAACTATGTTAATTAAATTGTTTTGGCGGTCTCACAACCTAGACATGGAAAAATCAAACCTGATCATTCAACTAGGTTTTGCATATGAATTATATCTCTCTTGGAAAACTCCCTCATTCTCACTAGTGGTCACTAGCGTAATAAAAATAAATAAATAAATTCTCAGCACCATATGCCAGCAAGCTTGTTTCTCTAAAAACCCATTCCTTCAGGCGATGACAACGATTTAATTTCATCTTCAGCTCTTCTAAATCAGTCTCTAATTTACGCATTACCGAATCCCTCTTCATTAGCCGCTTACTCGTTTTTTAAAACAGATTCTACCTCATCGCTTTATATTTGATCTTAGGGGCCACTCATTCAAGCGTTTGCCTTAAAAATGTCTTCTGAAAAGTTTATTTTCAGGTTACCGAAGTCCCAGAAATTAGCATGGAAGCAATTATCATCATAATCATCCAACTGTGATGTCCTCTTTAGAGTACTTGATTGGTGACTTGCTTACATGCTACTCCACACACAGCTTTCACTGTTAACAGATGTTCGTTTTCCTTTAAATTGCAGATTTATCAGAAATTTTCGCTTTTGAATTTTCTTCTCTTTTAAATTTTTACTGGGACGATGTTAAATGAGTTTGACTATGTTAACGGTGACTGTGTTATTGGGTTTTGCCACATTAACATAGTCATTCCACAATAAAGTAAACATAAATATTCAGATTCTGATTTCAGTAATATCAGACAAAATTTGAAATGCCCACAAGCTGTATTGTGGATACGCTGTGGTACAAATATCCATTTCATGAAAAATGTTTTCCAAAAATCAGACCCATGAGTCCAAGCCGACCAGTCACCGGAAATCTATTACTGCCATGAATTTAAAAATATGAACCCTAGCGCGTTCAAAATACTAATTCCCTGCTTTAAATATGGAAACGAGTTCAAAAATTTGTCGTTGAACAACTGAGCTCACCACAGCTGACACCAGGCAGGCATGACACACGTTACCGTTTCACCACACCCGCACCACGGTGTCACCACCACCACCACCTCACTCTCTCAACATCGACATATGTAGCTCACTAAACCAACGCCCGCACAATTTCTACGCGAGCACTCGCCTGATTTATAACCATGAAGCAATAATGTTCAATACAAGCGACTGTTTTAAAAAAATAACATAATTTCCGGCATTTTATTTCTGGTAGAACGTGTACTGTATGGCTTAGTAATGACGCTTCGCGGTTTTCCTTTAAAATGGATTTTAAGAAACAAACATAAAAATTCCTTTCCTACTTTCGTTCAGCAGTACCAGAAATTATGCAAGTAACATAGCTGGCTAATCGAAGTCCTAGATCAATAACCTAAGGCATTTAATCACTGAGAGAAGTTCGCTGACCGTAACGCTGCGATGGCAAAACTCGAAGGAGATGTAGGAATAAAAACAGTTTCTATCTACCGGAAAAACTTCCCTTCTTCCCACAGGGAAGCTCTTCAGAAAATTTGTTTTAATTTTCCGAGGTTTGAAGAAACGATCTTATTTAACGAAGAGGATGTGGAAGAATAGCGTCATCCTCTGCAAGCCGTGAGATTAAAACAATTGTCCTTTTAAGCTGCTCCTCCCTTGGCTGCTTGTACGTCCCAAGTAATGCGTTCTCTTCTCTCTCCAAGGAGAGATGATTATTTTTTTTTGCTTATAATTTTACTGTGCAGGATTTGTCAAATGTTTCCTTGTACTGGAAAGTGTTTATTTTTATTTATTTATAGTGTTCACGACCAGTCAAAAATGACACGATTTGATATTTTCCTTTATATAAGCCTCAAGATGTGGATGGCAAACAAATATATCCATCCTAATAGTACCCGCGATTTAAAATATTACTGTACGTGTGCACTGGTGAAACTCGTATCACAGATACGCTCGATAAGCATCCTTATGAGCGCCACAGACACACGCACCAACTAAGCAAGCAATACCTGTGTGTTATTTTTTAAAAATTATTATTAGTTAAGAATCTTTTTCATCACAACAAGCTGCATTTTCTTAACAATGGATTCAACTTTCAAGCAACATTTTTGACTTATAAACAAAAGTGAGCAGATGCCAGGTTATTAAATCATTTGAATTGTATCTATGATACCAACCAAGCAAGCAAGCAAATTTCCTATGTAATAACATGAGAGAAATTAGGCACACAAAATACAATTATAAATATGTGGAGACACCAGGCGTTTTATTACACTGTATAGTGTTGATTACCATGCAGAAGATACGTTTAACGAAAAAGTTTCTCATCACATGTGTGTCTTTGATACATGTTGTATGAGTTTGCGAAACAATTGCAACTTTGTGAAACACATGTGATTTTTTTTATTGCGTCATAAGTTTCAATGCACTGGTAAATTTAAATTACGGCGCATTTATGTTATCTACCCTATAATATATGCATATGAGTATTCGTCATGTGTTTCTCGATACACTTAGGATGTTTTTTCTAAAAAGTAACCACATAACGCACATTTTTTTCCAAAATTGTTCTTTCATTTTATGATGCCTATTTTGCTTCTGTGCCATGTTGGCACGCATGATTATCATGACGATCATGAGATGAATTCAAAGTCCCTCCTAAAATTTGATGAACACCTCCAAATCTCAGAAAAAATACTAATTTTTTCTAATTACTGGCATTATTTAAATTCTCTCTCCCGCGGAAGCCTATCCTGAGTCAAGCCTAAATTGGCAGAGCTAACTCATATGCCACACTACATTACCGCCGTCAGCTAACATTTATGTGTCCCTAATATTGCACTATGACTATTTCTAATTACATTCGTCAGGAAGAAGCTCTCTGCCTCAACTCCTCACTTTGACGGAAATGATCAAGGGTAGATCGCGAATTTTGAACTTTTTGGTCGCTCACGAGATTGCAGGTTGAACTCATAAAATCTTAAGGTAGTCATTTGAAAGCTTCATAATTCAAAGTAAGTGACGCCAATGCAGCCATTCTGCGACTGATTGCAACCTTCAGCCTGTCCGGTCGGTGCCGGTTCATTCAGTCTTGGTCTGTTCGATCCCGGTCTGCTTTTTGTGTGGGCGTGAGGGACGCCGGATGCCTGAAAACTCCGTCTTTCATTTTTATCGAAATTCTTACACTTTTTCTTCATCTCATCCGTTTCCCTGAGCTGCTTGGCAGGATGCACGACTGAACGGCAATAAATCTACCTCACAGGAACTGCATAGCGAGTTGCTTCAGCCGCGGCGCCTCCATTTCCTATTGTTTCAAACTGAAAATTTGCACCACGGATTTTAGTCAGTTTTTAAGAACATGAATCTTACAATAAACGCATTTGATTTTTATGTTTTCAATCAGCGAGTTTTTCTAATCTCAACACCCAAACGAAAACCTCGTTTGCTTCGAAAAGGAAACGTTTGCGAAAAAACATTTTGAATATTTCCAAAACATCCAGGAAGGTAGTTTCATTGTTTTTTTCGATACATATTTTTCCCAATTTAATTTCAATCACGGTCAACAATGTCTTTATGTTAAATAGATCAATTTTACATAAGAACGATCTAAAAATAGCTCGTTAAAATGGCTTACAGAGATCGAAATTCACCCGTTGCCTCAGCGAACAGGTAACATTCAAATGAGGGCGCAAAAAAAAAACAAAGTTTAGTTTCAGAAGCAAAGTGAAATGCAGCAGTAAAATTGACCCCGTTAGCTCGGCCAGGTAATGGCCGCTCGGTGCGTGTTGTCCGGAACTGCGGACCGACTGCGCCTTATCGGCCAAGTCCTTGACGTACGAGCGTTCAAAGCTTAAAATGCGCGCGTGCTTAATGACTGCAGCCAATCTTGTCACAGTAACAAAAAAATACGCGTGACGAACCTCAAGCTTTGCTCCAAAATTTTAAATTGCTGTAAAAACATTCACTTTGGGGTAGAAAGTTTGTCCTATTCGTGAGTAACTAACCACAAGATCGCTCTAAGACCAACTTGATGTATTGGACGCTAGAAATAGAGTTAACACAGCGTCGGGAAGAACACAAAAAAACTCAGAGGATTTCCTGCACTGAACGAGAGGCCCCGAATAATAATTAACTCTGATGAAATGAGCTGAGGAAAAAATTCCTGTGTTGCGGATAATCATCAATTCAAATAGTGTTTAATGAACTTAGTGCATGATGTGTCTCGATAAAGATGTATAATTTCACGTATCCCTGATTTTATTGCATGCAGATGAGTCAATAACTATGTAAATAGTCAACTGTTATAGAGCTTCCTTCTTCTTAAAGCTCTAAATTTGTACTCGTGATGATATTTATCTGCTTTAAAAATTCAGTTCTTGGTTTAATTCGAATGATGAAGCTGAAATATTGTGTTCATCCTAAAGAAATTTATTTGAATTTGTGGAGCGAAAATTAATGAACAATTTGCGAACAATAGCTGCTCAACATCCTGCGCGTTCATCACGCCAGTGGCAGACATCACAGCACACAAAATTTGTCGCCAAAGATACGTCGTTTTACTTGCTTCAGTGTCTCCCTCTTTTGTATCTTGGTTTATTTAATCTGCGACGCGACAAGGTCGACGAACATTTAAACACTTAAATATTCCGTTCTGGATGGCGGAGTACCGCAGAGAAAAAAAATCTAAAAAAATGACATACGGTAAGCGAAATTTATACATTGAGATATTCCGTTCAGGATTACGGAGCACTGCAGAAAAAAAATGAATCTCAAAAAAAAAATATTACGAACTAAATTTAAACGGAAAACGGAGCACCGCAGGAAAAAAGGCAGTTTCAAGAGTCAAACACCGTAAACCCAATCAGAACAACACGTCCGCCTTCTGGATGGTAAAATAGCAGGTTGTAGTTGGATAGTAGGTTAGAGTTGAATCGTAGGTTATAGTTGAATCGTAGGTTATAGTTGAATCGTAGGTTATAGTTTGATAGTAGGTTGTGAAGGAGCAAGCTGCTGCAACGTAATCAGAAACCGTAGTTCAAAAGCCAGATGTTCTAATACCTTGCAGCAATCGCAGCGGTACAGGTGAGTAAGTTGAACAGCAGGAACTTACGCTGTTACATACTCTGCTGTGACGAAGTAAATGGTCTGTAAATCCTGCTCCTGATCACTAAGGAGAAATGACGCCGCCTCACGAGAGGACGCTGCCGAAAGCTGCCACGCGACGAAATTACAATTAATTAGAAAATTCTCCTGATAGAAATAACGTACGGAATTCTCACACGTGCATGAGTGTATATAGATTTCTTAATTTCCTCAGTTGCTTTGAAGCGACTGTCTACGCAATGACTGTTTTTTTCTCATTAGACAGACGATATCAATAAACATTTTTGTTTTCTGTCATAATTTTCCGTCATTTTAAATTATTGCTCCGCTAGAATGAAAAACTTATTCCGCATTCCATGTCCTTAACAGAAAAATAAAACATCACTCTTCAGTGCTCCTTAATCATCGTGAGGAAACGCTATTCAAAGACTGCTGGAAGTGATTGATTTTTCTCTCATATTTGTGAAATGAAATAATTTTGACGAATGAAAAGAATCCAGCGACCTAGCCGCGGAGCTTTGCCTTCAGTGCAACAATATGATGTTGATGAGTCAGCAGTAGAATTGATGCTAGGCGAGCAGTAATGTTGATATGTCAGCCATGCAGTGATGTTGATGTCAGGTACGCAGCAATGTTGATGCCAGGTACGCAGCAATGTTGATGTCAGGTACGCAGTGAGGTTGATGTCAGGTACGCAGCAATGTTGATGTCAGGTACGCAGTAATGTAGATGCCACGTACGCAGCAATGTTGATGTCAGGTACGCAGTGATGTTGATGTCAGGTACGCAGCAATGTTG